>JAADWH010000454.1:0-22096 GCA_023335995.1 Globisporangium nagaii
ACGAATAATGAGTCGTTAGCGAAACAGAGGATTCAGTACAGTGTTTCGCATAACATATCTAAACAACATCGCCAAACTCTCAGTGGTTGTTGAGTTATGTGGGAAAATGTGAGTGTCCGTATAATTTTGGCCAGGAGTGTATTTGTGGGAATGCTAATATGGCGCGTTGGAGGTTTTCGCGAATAGTATTTCCTCAGCGAAAATGGACGCAGCTCGGATCCGCGAAGAGGAGAGCTCGCTGCGCGGCTACGAGCACGAGTTCGAGCGCGCGGCCGAGCAGCTGCGCGTCGCCGCCGCAGACAAGCGCGTGTTCGTGAGCGACGCGCAGAAGATCAAGCTCTACGGACTCTTCAAGCAGGCCACCGAGGGTGACTGCGCCAAGCCGCAGCCGAGTGCGTGCGACAGCTTTCCTCGGGATCTTGTGGCTTGTGTGGGTCGTGGCACGCCGCTCGGTGCTCACTCCTGTGCTCTTGTGCTCGTCTATGTGTATGTGTGTATGCATGGTTATCAGGCGCATTCCAGCCAGTGGTATGTGTGCACTTGTCTTAGCGTCGTCGGTGCGCAATCGATTATTGCAGATGATCTCGTTCGTCGTCCCTGCTCATGCTCGTTATCGTTTATTCTGTCCTCATACTCAACGACGCACAGGAGCGTGCGAAGTGGTACGCTTGCGTCTTGTCCGCATTGCGCTGTAGGTTGCATACTGTGCTGTGTCGTGGCTGCTAACGCTGTCTGTTGTGGTCGCCTTTTCCTGCAATGGCGCACTTGTGCAGGAACGGATGGCAGAGCCTGAATGGCATGGACGCGACCGTGGCGAAGCGACGCTACGTGCTCCAGGTGATCGAGCTGGTGCCTGCTTTCAAGATGCCGACCGAGCCGCAGCAAGAAGAGCTCAGCGCAGCGTCTGGTAGTGAAAGCACGGAGGCAGTCGCTCCTGTTCCACCGCAGCCATCGCCACGACCAGCAGCTCAGTCACGACCAGTGACCCCGACGCGTCCTCGCCAGCCGCAGCCGCAGCAGCTTCGCGTACCACCGCCTCGTCAGCGACTCAAGCAGCCGGTCCAGCAGTCGTCCTACGGCGCGATCCTGCTCCAGATCGTGCTGTTCGTTGCACTCGTCGGCGCGTTCCTGTTCGTGTCGATCCGCGTGGCGCTGCCGTTTTGTCTCGAGCTCGTCGCGCAGCGCTTTGGTGAAGAGAGCTCGCGCGCGGTCGTCAAGTCGCTCACGCCGCTCTTCTGGTTCGCGCTCGGGTACCTCTTTGTCGCGGCGATCCGCTCGCGCGTACGTCTACTGCGCGTTGGCACCCACTTGCGCCTAGTTCTGTGAGGCTGTGGCTGGGGCTGCAGTTTGCAACCATTCTGACGCTTTCGCATGTGCTTTTCATCTGCCAGATCTTCTCCTGGCGTCTGCTCTCGGGCGAGTTCGTTTGGCTCAACATCGCGTCTCCTCGCGCTCGTCTTCGCTCGAGCGCTGCGAGTCGAGCACGACGCCAGAGACGACGCAGAGCACCGGTCGAGGCGCCAAAGTCGCCAACGACGCTGCTGCTGGAGAAGTTCGGCATCCAGCTGGTTGGCGAAGCACGAGAAGAAGAAAGCGGCGAAGTGGAGATCGTGCCGCGTCTGGAGCTGAGTTTGCCTGAAAACCCGGATGCGATGCGCTTCGGCGACTCGGTGACCATGTTCCCGTACACGTTGGAGCAGGTGCGTCTTGTCCGCGACGAACAGATTTGCGTGCTCACAGCTAGCCACAGCGGCTGCGGCTCTAGGCGTGTGCACAAGTCTGGACTAACATGTTGTGGCTGGTGTGTATGTGATGGTGTGCGGTGGTGATAGACTGCGGACGTATACTACCGCAAATTCAAGGAGCCGCTGCCTGACCCCGTGAGTCCGCAGCTGCTGGGGATCACCTTGCTGGAAGAGCACGAGTTTGCTGAATACGGCGCCGTCTTCCGCCGACGAAAGCTTCAGTTCAGGTGAGCGAGCAGCTCGCTCGATGTGGCGAGATTTGTCTGGACTTGCTGGAGCTGACGTCTGCGTGGTGTTCACGATGCAGAAACAACGCGCCGTACCTGATCAAGCGCCAGTTTGCGACGAGCGACTATATCGAATACATTGAAGACTCGCTGCTAGACAAGCGCAACCGCGTACGCTTTTCGTGCGAGAGCTGGCAATGGGTGTTGACATGATACTCATCGCTCCGTTCTCGTTGCGACATTGTGTTGTAGGTTTTCTACGTCTACACCAAGAACGAGAGCTTCCAGTCATTCGGCACCATCGAGGACTATGCAGTGTACCGAGTGGCAATGGAGAATCCGCAGTGGTGCGTCCACACTCTTTATCGCACGCTTCGTTGTGAGAACTTGTTATGCTGATCCTGTTGTGTTGATCCTGCAGGACTGAGCTGTCTCAGGGAGCGCGCCTCCACATCACGAGCTCTTCGATCGGATTCCTGCGCTCGAAGGTACGCGGCGTTTGGGTTCGTCGCATCCCGAGCACACCGTGCGCCACGCGTTGTGTTGTTAACCGCCGTGTGCGTTCCCACCACAGATTGAAAGCCTGGCATCCAACTCGTACGCGAAGAACATCCCGCTCACGCGAGAGTACCACCAGCAGCGTCTCCGCGAAGAGTTCGGTCCTCCAGCAGGACTCCCGAGCACCGAGCCAGCAGCAGCGGATGCGAGCAGTGCGGACGACGAAGAGTAAAATGCTGCGTGCATGTGACTCTCTTAGACATTCATCCCATATCCTCCTCAATGCCAGCGACGAGAATGAGAATGCCCTCCGATGACAAAAGGGGAGGTTTTATCCTGACTTTGCCATGCAGTTTCGTGTTTTGTGAACAGACGCATTCTGAAGTGAATAGTCATTGCTCTTTCGCCTGCCCAGCTCACACGACCTCCTCACTTCAAGCGAGTTGCGAGCACAGCCGGCCAGCAGCGAGCATGTCCAAGGTTCTGGAGCAGCTGATCGCGCGAGGGCGGCGCGAGCGGAAGCCCACGGAGCAGCGCGATGTCGCGTTCAGCCTCGCCGAGATCTCGACGAACGCGGATCTGCACGAGAAGATGGTGGCAAAAGGCGTCGTGAAGGCTCTGCTCACGCTCGTCGTGAAGTCCAGTGACGCAGATGCGCTGCGCCTCTCGTGCCTGTGCTTTGCGAACGTCGCGTCCACCCCCGGCGCTCGCATCAAGATCGTCGAAGATGGCGCGCTCGCGCCACTGGTCGAGTTCCTCAAGGATCCCGAGCACGACATGATCGCGAAGCAGTATGTGGCGATGACGATCGGGAACCTCGCCGCCGAGCCCGAGAACCACGAGGAGATCGTCAAGCTGAGCACGATCGAAGCCCTCGTAAAGCTGCTGGACCCGGAGATGGTGCACTCGGGCGTGTTCTGTGCGTTCGCGCTGGCGAACCTGTCGGTGAACAACGAGTACCGTCCGCTGATCGTCGAGGAAGGCGCGATCCCGCGGCTCATTGCGTTGGCGTGCTGCAGCGAGGTCAGCGCGCAGCGGCAGTCGCTTGCGTGTCTGCGAGGCATCTGTATCAGTCCGGAGAACCGCATCATCGTCGTGAAAGAAGGCATTCTCGACCCGCTCGTGCTCATGGCGCGGTGCGACGAGAGCGACATCCAGCGCGAAGTCGCTGCCGCGTTCTGCACGTTGTCCGGGACGCCGGAGAACAAGGTGGAGATCTCGGACCGCGCGCTGCTGACGATCATCTCCATGTCGCTCTCGGGTGACCCGGCGGTCGAGGAGTACGCGTGCAGCACGATCGCGAACCTGATGGAGCTCCACGAGCTGCACGAGAAGCTACTGCGCGAGAACGGGCTGGCGTCGATCATGGCGCTCGCAGTCGCGAAAGATCTCAACACCCGAGCGGAAGCCTGCCGCTGCATCGCGAACCTGACCGCGAACGAAGAGGTGCAGCCGACGCTGATGAAAGAAGGGGTGCTGCAGCCACTCGCGAACGCGCTGGTGCTCGAGCACCACGTGTGCCAGCGATATGCTGCGCTGGCATTGGCGAATCTGTCGACGACAGCCACGTACCAAGTGCAGATCGTGAGTCTCGGCACGATCGGACCGCTCATCAGGCTCGCGCAGGCGTTCGATCGAGAGCTCGAGGCGAGAAGATACGCTGTGCTCGCGATCGCAAACCTCGCAGCGATGAAGGCGAACCACCCGGCGCTGCTCGAAGCCGGCTGCCTGCTGTCGCTGTTCTCACTAGCGAGTACCGCGGACGCGCTGAGCCAGTACTACGTCGCGTTCGCGCTCGCGAACTTCGCGTCGAACGTGCAGAACCACGCGCGCATGGTCGAAGAAGGCGGGCTGCAGCCGATCATCACGCTCGCGTCGTCGGAGGACACGGACGTGCACCACCAGGCTGTCGCTGGACTGCGCGGACTCGCTGTGAACGACGCGAACAAGGTAAAGATCTTGCAGGAAGGCGGACTCGAGCCGCTCATCTTGCTGCTGCAGTCGCCCGACATTGAGATCCTTCGAGAGGTCTGCGCTGCGCTCTGCAACCTCTCAATCAGTGAGGAGACCAAGTACGAGATCGCCAAGAGCGGCGCTGTGCCGCCACTCATCGCCCACGCGCAGTCGGAAGATATGGAGCTCGCGCGACAGAGCTGCGCAGCGCTGGCGAACCTGGCGGAGGTTGAGGAGAACCAGGAGAAGATCTGTCTCGACGGCGGCGTGCAGCCGCTCATCTCGATGATGCGCTCGCAGTTCGTCGAGGTGCAGCGCGAAGCGGGTCGTGCGTTGGGCAATCTGTCGGCTTTCCAGCGCAACCACGGAGAGATCGTCGAGCACGGTGGGCATCAGCTGCTGATCTCGTATCTGTTGTCACCGGATATGGCGTCCCAGCGAGTCGGCGCGCTCGGGATTTGCAACCTGTCGACGAACCCAGACATGCGCGTGCTGCTCATGGAGAGCGGTGCAATGGAGCCTTTGATGTCGCTCGCGCGCTCGGAAGACGTCGAGCTCGAGATCCAGCGATTCTCGATCCTGGCGATCGCGAACCTGGCGTCCTGCGTTGAGAACCATCGCGCGATCGTCGAAGAAGGCTCGCTGCCACTGCTGATCTCGCTGTCGAGCGCGCCGGATGAAGAAGTGCGGCAATACGCGGCGTTTGCGCTCGTCAAGGTCGCGCTGAACGCAGATCTGCGCAAGCGGATCACCGAAGAAGGCGGACTCGAGCCCGTGCTCTTCCTCGCACGCACTCAGGACGCCGAGATCCACCAGGATGTGCTGCCAGCGATCTGCACGCTCTCGTTTGCCGATGCGAACAAGTCGGACATTTGCAAGAGTGGTGGCTTGCCACCTCTCATGGCCGCGCTCACGAATCCTGACGTCGGTATCCAGCGCCAGGCGTGCTGCGCGATCGCGAACTTGGCCGAGAACATCGAGAACCAGAGCCACATCGTGAACAGCGGTGCGATCCCACCGATGGTCGAGGCGCTCATCCACGGCAACATCATCGTCCAGCGCGAAGCCGCGCGCGGACTGGGCAACTTGGCTGCGAACTGCGACTTCGCAGACGTCATTCTCCGCAAGGGAGCCGTGCCGCCGCTGGTGCAGCTGCTGGGCAGTGAAGTGGTGGACTGCCAGCGCATGGGTGCCATGGCGCTGTGCAACCTGGGCACGAACGTGGACAACCAGCCCAAGATGGTCGCGAGCGGCGTTCTCACGCCGATCATCGCGCGCATCGAGGAAGCGCTCGACCCGCGCTCGCTCGCAGACAACGACGTGATCCGCTACTGCCTTCTCGTGCTGGCGAACCTGGCGGTGTCCCAGGCGACCCACGAAGAGCTTATGAGCAAGACGCTGCACTTGCTCGCCGGGTACTCGAAGCACCGCGACATCAAGTGCCGGCAGTTTGCGATCTTCGCCCTCGGCAACCTCTGCAGCAACCCAAAGAACATTGAGCAGATCGTCGCCGCGCAATGCCTCAAGCCGATCATCTCGTTCGCGTTTCCCGGCGACCCGAACGTGCAGTTCCAGGCGATCGCGGCGCTTCGCGGGCTCTCAGTGAACCAGGTCGTGCGACAGCAGGTCGTTCGTCTTGGCGCGTTGGAGCCGCTCATCCTCGCAGCGTCGTCCGAAAGCATCGAAGTGCAGCGCGAAGTGGCGGCGACGCTCTGTAATCTGTCGCTAAGCGAAGAGAACAAGATCACGATGACGCGCGGGGGCTGCTTGCCGCCACTGATCGCGCTCGCGAGCAGCAAGGATGCGTACCGCGAGCGCCAGGCGGTGTGTGCGCTGTCCAACTTGGCTGAGATGATCGAGGGCCACACGCACAAGAAGATGCTAGAAGAAGGCGTGCTGACTCCGCTGTACTCGCTCGCAACCACGGAGGATATTGAGGTGAAGCGCCAAGTCGCGCGCTGCGTCGCGCTGTTTGCAGCAAAGCCGTCGAGCCAAGTGACGCTGCTGCGCAGCAACGCGCTCCGGTACATCTCAGCGTTCACGCAGGAGGAGGACAAGATGTGCCAGCGCTTCGGCACGCTCGCGATCGGCAACATCGCCGTGGACTCAAAGAACCACAAGGATCTGTTCGACCAAGGCGCTGTGACGGCGTTGATGACGGTCGACAAGTCCACGGACTTGGAGACAAGGCGCTCGCTCGCGTTTGCGCTCAACAACCTCGCTGCGAACGAAGCGAACAGCTCGATGATCGCCAAGCTCGGCGTGCTGCGGACTGTGATCGCGCTCATGCACGACGCGGACGAGGACACGCACCTGCAGGCGTGCTTTGCGCTGCGACGGATGGCGATCGAAGCAAAGAACCGGACCCAAGCCGTGTCGTTCGGCGTGCTCAAGCCGCTCTTCAAACTCGCGACGTCCGAGAGTGTCGAAGTGCAGCGGGAAGTGTGCGCGGCGCTGCGCAACCTCTCGCTGAGTGAGGACAACAAGGTCGTGATCATGCTCAACGGCGGGCTCGCGCCGCTGATCTCGCTCGTGCACTCGGGCGACAACGAAGTCGCGCACCAGGCGTGCGGCGTGCTCGCAAACCTCGCCGAGGTCGTCGAGAACCAAGGGCGAATGGTGAAAGAAGGCGTGCTGCAGCACATTAAGTTCATACTGAGATCCAAGAGCGTCGATGTGCAGCGCGAAGCGCTTCGTGCGATCGCCAACATGTCGGCAGAGTACGCATACACGTCGGAGATCGTGTCGGGGGGCGGGCTCACGCCGCTCATGGCAGCGCTGAGCTCGCCAGACTACCTGAGTCAGCGGTACGCTGCGATGGGCATCGCGAACCTGTCGACAAACTCGGACAACATCACCAAGATCGTGCAGGACGGACTCGTGCCGCTGCTCGTCGCGCTGGGCAACAACCTCAACGGCGACCTGGACACGCAGCGATACGCGATCTACACGCTCACGAACATGGGCAGCATCCGCGCGACCCAAACGCAGCTGGTCGACTGCAGCGTGCTCCCGCTGTTTGCAGAACTGGTCCGCCATGCGGATATGACACTGCGCAACGCCGCGGCGTTTGGACTCGCGAACTTCGCTGCGTTCCCAGAGAACCATATGGCGATCATGGAGACCGACGACCAGTGCCTCGACTCGTTGCTGCACATGGTCAAGTCCCAGGACTCCAAGTGCCAGTACCGAGCTGTGAGTGCTCTGCGCGGGCTCTGTGTAAACGAGATCGCCCGCAAGGAGATCGTGCGTCGAGGCGGGCTGCCAGCGCTGCTCAAGCTCACCAAGTCGGAGGACATGGACGTGCAGCAGGAGGTGCTCGCGTGTTTGTGCAATCTGTCGCTCAGCGGCTGCATCGGCGCTCACCCGGAGGTGTTCATCGACGCGTGCGACATGGGCTCGCTGGTGTCGTTCCTGTGCTCGGCGGATGCGACGTATCGCCTCTTCGGTGCCGTGACGCTCGGCAATATCGCGTCCAAGTACGAGCACCAGGACGCGCTCGTCGGCGCTGGCGCTGTCACGCCGCTCGTCGAGATCGCGAACAGCGTGGATCTTGAGACCCACCGGTGCATCGCCTTCGCGCTCTGCAACCTCGCAGCGAATCCGGACCGACGCGACATGGTCGAGCAGCTCGGGGGCATCGTGCCGATCATCCAGCTCGCATGCTCGGACAACGCCGAGGACCAGAAGACTGCGATCGCCGCGCTGCGCGGGATCTCGAATCGGCCAGAGAGCCGACTGCGCATCGTGAACGAGGGCGGCATCGAGCCGCTGCTGCTCGGTTCGCGCTCGAGCGACGAAGCCCTGAGGCGCGAGGTGGCGATGACAACGTACAACCTGTCGCTGGCTGAGAAGAACAAGCTCGAGATCGCCAAGTCACCGATGATGGGTGCGCTCATCACGCTCATGCTCTCCTCGGACGTGCTGACTGCCAAGTTTGCCTGCGCGTGTGTCGCGAACCTCGCGGAGAATTTCGACACGCACTTGAGCATCGAGCGCGAGCGCGGGCTGCACTTCTTCCTCGAGTTCCAGAAGCAAGCAGCCCCCGAGGTGGCTCGGGAAGCCGTCAAGTGCGTAACGAACCTGTCGTCAGACTACGGACTCCACGACGCGCTGCTCGCAGACTGCTGCCAGGAGCTGCTGGTGCACGCGATCCAGCACCCCGATGCGTCCACGAGGCTCTTTGGTGCGATCGGACTAAGCAACTTGGTCGCAAACCCACAGAACCACTCGCGGGTGCTCCGTGAGCAGGCCGCCGAGCCGCTGATCCGCCTGATCGCGGATTTGGCGCATCCAAACCCTCGGCGCTTCGCCCTGCTCGCCGTCGGCAGCATCTTTGCGAATGCAAAGAACCACAGCGTGTTTGTCGACCAGGGCGTGGTCGAGCCGCTGATCGCCGGGCTGTCCCCTTTGAACGACATGGAGATGCGCTTCAACGCTGCGTTCGCGCTGGGCAAGCTCGCGATGAACGACGCGTACCATGAGCTCATTGGAGAGCTGAGCGACTGCGGCGAGCCGCTCATCCGACTCGCGATCGATGCAGACAGTGCCAGGCAGCTCAGCGCGCAGTGCCAAGCGGTGTCAGTGCTACGGAGACTCACGTGCTTGGACACGAACTGCATGGACATGATGAGCAAGCACGGCAAGCAGCTCATCGAAGCGCTGCTCTGCTGCTCAGCACAGCAAGAGCTCGAGAGTCAGCGAGAAGCCGCGGCGTGCATGTGCAACCTCACGCTCGCGCACGCGAACAAACTCGCGTTCGCCCAGTCAGGCAAGCTCTTCCAGCAGCTCATCACGCTCTGTCTGTCGACGGACATTGAGGTCGCGCGCAACGCCTGCGGCGCTGCTGCGAACATCGCTGAGAGCGTCGATACCCACGTGTTCATGGTCGACGTGCACGCTGTTCACGTGGGTGTGAAGACGATGCGTAGTCGCCACTTGCCCGTGTACCGCGAGGCTTCGCGTTTTGTCGCAAACTTGCTGAGCACACCAGAGTTCCACGCGATGGTGCTGGGTGAAGAAGGACTCTCTGCGTTGATGCGCGTCGCGAAGATCGAGGACCACGAGTGCCAGTACAACAGCGCGCTGGCGTTCCACAAGCTCACGAGCAGCAACGCGACCCACGGCACGATGATCTCGAGCGGCGCGGTGAAGACGCTCCACGCGCTGCTCACAGTGCCAGGTCTTGACGTGCAGCACCAAGCAGCTGCGAGCCTGAAGAACATGACGGCGGGCAAGGAGAACCGAGCCAAGCTCGCCGAGGACGGCACGGTGCTCGCGATGACCTCGCTGCTGCGCAGCCCCGACCTGACGCTCAAGTGCATGGGGGCGGCGGGCATCCGCCACTTGACGCTCTACGCGCCAGTCAGGATGCAGTTTGTCCAGGAAGGCGGACTGCCACCACTGTTCAGCTGCTGCTTCATCGAGGACGACAATGTCCGCGTCCAGTGCTCGGGTGTGCTCGCGAACCTGAGCGAGAACGTGCACAACCAGGTAGAGATCGTGAAGCAGGCGGGCATGAGCGCGCTCGTGGCGCTCACGAAAGCGAACTACCACGCCGAGATCGCGCAGAACACGAGTCGCACGTTCGCAAACCTGTCGTCGAATGCCGAGAACCACATCGGCGTCTTCCAGGTGAACGAGTTGCGCGCAGTGTTCACACTGGGCATGTCGAAAGAGGAGAACTGCGGCCGCGACGCCGCGATGTGCATCGGCAACTTGGCGGTCACGTCTAAGAACCAGTTCCAGATCTCCGAGTACGGTGGGTTGATCCCGCTCACCCAGCTACTGCAGAGCCCGTTCGCCTCGAACCGACAGTTTGCAGCACGCGCGATGTACCGCCTGAGCGCGCACGCTGACAACCAGCAGCGGATCGTCGACGCTGGTGCGCTGGTGCCGCTCGTGAAGCTGCTGAGCGAGTCCACGGAGCAGGAGACCCAGCGCTGTGCTGCGATGGCGATCTGCAACCTGTCGACGAATGTGTCGAACGAGCAGAAGATCATGAAAGCAGGGGGCATGAAGCCGCTCGTCGTGCTGCTGCGCTCGCCGAGCGTCGAGTGCGCCAAGTACGCGTGCATGGCGCTCTGCAACTTGACAGCGAACCCAGCGAACCAGCTGCACCTCGTCAAGGACGAGGGCTTGGACCCGCTCGTGGATCTGGCGTCCTCGCCTGACCCCGAGTGTTCTCGGTACGCGAGCATGACGCTCTCGAATGTCGCGGCGCATCGCCAGAACCGGCTAGTGGTCGTCGAGAAGCACGCGTTGCGGCCGCTCCGCGCGCTGAGCTTTGCGCCGAACCTCGAGTGCCAGCGCAGCGCAGCGCTGGCGATCTACAATGTCTCGTGCGCGCAGTTGAACCAGCTCAAGATCGTCGAAGCAGGCATCGAAGCCGCACTCATCAAGCTCGCGGGATCGAATGACGGCGACTGCAAGCTCTACGCAACAATGACGCTCTGCAACTTGGCGGCAAACGTCGAGACCCGACAAGCTGCGGCTCGAGGCGGAGGTTTGCAGGCGCTGATCCTGTGCTCAAAAGATGTGGACGTGAGCGTGCGGCGCTATGCGTGCATCGCGCTGTGCAACTTGGCGTGCGATCCGCTGCTTCAGGTACAGGTGATCGTGCACGGCGGACTTGCTCCGATCGTGTCCATGACCGAGAAGGACGAGGACGTCGAGAGCCAGCGCTTTGGGATCATGGCGCTCTCGAACCTCGCAGTGAACGAAGCGAATCACGAGCACATGATCTCGCGAGGCGTGCTCAGAGTGGCGCTGCGTCTCGGGCTCTCAAAGGACGAGGACATCCGCCAATACGCTGCGTTCGCGCTCGCCAACTTCTCGGGAAACGCTGAGCACTGCGCTGCGATCGGCGAGGAAGGCGGCATCCTGTCGCTCATCACGCTCGCACACTCGGAGGACGCAAACTCACACACGCTCGCGATATCAGCGCTGCGGCGACTCTGCCAGTTCTCGGCGCAGAATCGCGGCAGGATCGTGCGTGGCGGCGGGCTGATCCCGCTGACGATCGCCGGCCACTCTGAGGAGCTCGAGACCCAGCGAGAGGTGGCAGCGACGTTCTGTAACCTGTCGCTGAGCGACGAGTACAAGGTCGAGATCGTGAACCAAGGCGCGATCCGGCCGCTCGTGAAGCTCGCGCAGTCGCCGGACTTGGAGGTGGCTCGCCAGGCGTGCGGCGCACTGGCGAACCTGGCCGAGCATATCGACACGCACGAGAAGTTTGCGGAAGAGCGCTGCGGGAGCTTCCTCATCGGACTGATGAAGCACCGAAGCCTCGAGATCCACCGCGAGGCTTCCAGGACGATGGCGAACCTGCTCTCGAGCTTCAAGCACCACACCGAGATGATCACCGACGGGCTCGCGGGACTTGTGCACCTGGGGCTCTCGCTCGACACCGAGTGCCAGTACAACGCCGCTCTGGCGTTCCGCAAGCTTGCGCCGAACTTTGCGAGCCACCGCGGGATTATCTACCAAGGCGGACTCAAGACGCTCTTCTTTTTGCTGCAGGCGAAAGAGGTGAACACGCGGCGCCAGGCGATCCTCGCGCTGCGAGACATCGCAGCGAACAATGAGCACAAGCGCAAGTACGTGGATGAAGGCGGACTGCAGGCGCTCATCACGTTCCTTCGGGACGCGGATGTGCCGCTGCAGGCACCGGCGGTGGCGGCGCTGCGCCACTTGTCGTCTTCGCACGCAGAGATCAAGCAGCAGATCGTGGACGACGGCGCGCTGCGGCCACTGCTGCGCTGCATGAACAACAACAACGCCAGGAACCTGGACTTGCAGTGCCAGTGCGCAGGTCTCATCGCGAATCTGTCGGAGCACTTGGCAAACCAGACCAAGATCGCCGACGAAGGACTCACAGCTGCACTGGTGACCCTAGCTCTTGGCGTTGACAGCGCCGAGATCCACCAGGATGTAAGCCGCGCTCTGGCGAACCTGTGCTCGAACGAGGAGAACCACATCGTGGTGTACAAGCAGGGCGGGCTCAAGTGCCTCGTGCACCTGACGAACTCCAAGGACGACGTGACCCAGCGATACGCTGCGATGGGTCTTCGCTTCCTGTCGTCGAACCCGCAGATCCGCGTGTTCATCGTGCAGGAGAGCTTGCTCGCACCGTTCATCAAGCTCGCGCAGAGCTCGATCCTGGACTACCAGCGCACTGCCGCCTCGGCGTTCTCGAGCTTCTCGCTGAACGAGGAGAACAAGCTGAAGCTGGTTCGTGACGGCGGGCTCGCGCAGATTCTCAAGTGTTGTCTCTACGACGACCTGGAAGTGAAGCGCGACTGCGTGTTCGCGCTCGCGAACATCACGGACTCGCTCGAGTACCAGCTCGACGTCGTCCGCGAAGGCGCGATCCCAGCGATGGTCGAGGTCGGCAGCCACGACGACGCCCGCGTGCAGCGCGACTGCGCGCGCGTGTTCGCGTCCCTCGCGATCACGAACTCGATCAAGCCCGAGCTGATCAAGCAGCACGCACTCAAGACGCTCTTTCGACTCACGCGCTCGCTGGACAGCGCGACGCAGCGGTTCGCGACGCTCGCGATCTGCAACTTGGCATCAGGGGACGACAAGGTGTACATTGTGGAGCAAGGCGCAGTGCGTCCGCTCACGCACTTGATCCGGTTCCCAGACGCCGAGATCCAGCGGTACGCTGCGCTGGCGCTTGCGGGACTGGCGCTCGGCGGGCACGGGAACAACAAGATCCGCATGATCGAAGAAGGTGCCGTGCATCCGCTCGTGGACCTGCTGCGGTACCCAAGCGCGGACGTGCAGCTCTGCGGCTGCCTGGCGCTCAATGCGCTCATGCTCGGCAAGCTGAACGTGACAAAGGTGGCGATGATGCAAGAGGGTGGGCTGCTCCCACTGCTGGCGCTGCTGAGCTCGCCGGATCTCGAGTGCGTGCGCTGCGCGCTCTACTGCCTCGGCTCGCTCGCCGAGAGCAAGGACGTGCTGCTGAAGCTCGTGGAGCTGGGTGCGATGCCCCAGGTCGTCGAGCAGTCGTACCGAGCCGACAGCGAGATGAAGCGCAACTGCGGCTACTTCTTCGACCTCCTCGTCGAGCAGCAGACCGACTATCACGACGACTTTGTGCGCGAGGGCGGCATGGACGCGACGATCGCGCTCGCGTGCGTCGAAGACATGGAGTGCCAGGAGTACGCGACGTTCGCCCTGGCGCACCTGTCCTCGAACCGCGAGTACCAAGTGCCGCTGGTCGAGCGCGGTGCACTGCGTCCGCTGATCGCAATGATGTCGGTCCACGCCGAGCCGCGGCACTACGCTGGCCTGGCGCTGCTCAAGCTCGCAGACAACTATGAGAATCACCTGCGGATCGCAGAGGAAGGCGGCATCCAGGCTCTGCTGCGCATCGCGCGCGCACGCTCGACCGACGAAGAGCTCCAGTACAAGGCGTCGCTGAGTCTCGGGCAGCTCGCGAGCAATGCGACCAAGTCGCTGCCGAACCAGGGCAAAGTGGTCGGTCCCGCGAGCGAGGCGATCGGCGCGGGCGTGACGAAGATGGCGCAGATCACCGAGAGCATCGCGGCGCGCCGCGCCAAGGAGAAGACGACGGCGTACCTGGACGACAAGATCGCGCGCGAGAAGAGCAAGTGAAAGGGAGCGGGCTCCACTCGATCTCGAGAACAGGCGGTGGCAGCGAACGCGCTTGTTCGAGGAGTTTCAATGGTGCGTTCGCCTGCGACCTCGACTCCTGACGCGTGAGCCTTCGATTCGGCTGCGAGTCAGTGAGCACGGTAGCAGAGCGAGCGAAGCGCGAACAGCAGCCTGAGCACACGCGCTGTCGGAGAAGTCTGAAGTCGAAGTCGAAGTCTCGACCGAGTTCGCTTGCGCTGCAATTCTCTCTTGACAGTCAAGTCGGTGGATTCGCAGAACAGGAACTTTTTCAAACAGTGGATAATCTGATTTGGCCGAACCCAGTTTCCAAAAAGGGATCGAGTGTTACTTCAGCCACTCGAGCTCACAATTCTGCCAGAAAAAGTGCGACATCGGCCAACTCGACCAAAGCGACTTTTTCTCCCACAGCCTTCAAATGAGTTGCCACAAATCGCGCGCCTTGGAAATCAATCAAGGGATCTGAATCCTTTCAAAACTGTGGTGCTGGAAGAGGCGAGGAAACAAATCAACTCGATGCGCGGCAAAAATACTCGCGCTGCTGCTATTCTTGTGCAGAGTCAGCGTGGAGCCGGAATGGTAATAGTCCTCACTCGCTCGCTCGCGCAGCAGAGACTTTACGTGCTGCGTCCGCGCGACGTTGATCCATCTGTCCGATCCAGCGCCTGGTTTCTGTCGCCGCCACAACTGGATCTGCGCCATCTCACGGAGCCTTTTCCGGCTCGGTTCACTCGTTCGTCTGAGTCGTGCTGTCGTGTGTAACACACGAAATCCAAGCGCGAAAAAGCGAAAAAGCGAAAAGCGAAAAGCGCTCCTCTTCCTCCAGCCCAAAAGTAGCGCTATGAAGTAGCATCCACCGCTTTTTTCCTTCCTTCGGCATCGCATAGAAAACCAGTTTGAAAAGAGAAGCGAGAGGCCCAGCAGCCCACTACGCACAAGCAGAACACAGCAGCAGCGGAAGCGTGTGCGGCTGCTACGAGTGTGCGGCTGAGAGCCCATCGTCCGCAGCTACACGGCTCTCCGTCCCGTCCATCGTCGTCCACATCCTCACAGCCCCAGCCAGAAACAGACAGCGATGCCTGCGACAGCCACGGCGACGACGCAGAACCTGCCGCTGCTGTCGCCCGCGTCCGTGGCGGTCGTGATGCCCACCGCCGCAGCGCAGAACGGCGGCGAGCAGCAGCTCGTGCTGGAAGACGTGGTGCGCGACGCGCACATGCACTCGGTCTTCCTGCAGTACCTCTCGGCGCACGACAAGAAGGGCTTCGCGCGCCTGCTCTTTCTGTGAGACGCCCGCCTCACTTGGACTCTGCAAATGCGGCTGGGCGTGTGCAGACAGAACGCAGTACTAACAGTATAGACGGGTATGTGTGTGTGTGTGTGCTTGTGTGGTGTGCGTGCAGCGTGAGCGTGGACGAGTTCAAGAAGCTGCTTGGGGCGAGCGACAGCAGCGACCGTCCGCAGCAGTACAGCACCAGAAGCAGCAGCGTGGACAGCTCGTCGGCCAACAACTACGACGAGGACGAGGACGAGCGCAGCGGGGCGGGCGACCAGAACCGCAGCAACTACCGCCAGATCTACGCGAGCAAGATTATCACGAAGTTCATGAGCAAGGACTCGTTCTTGGACATTGCATCCGAGAACCTCAAGATCCTCAACAAGTCGGTCTGGAGCTTCGGCAGCTTCCTGCGCAACGACCTCATGATGTGCTCGGGGTTGTCGTCGAAAGTTGATCTGTTCTGCGACGCCGAGGTCGCCGTGAAGAAAGCGCTGCAGCCGAGCTTCGAGCAGTTCGCGCTCACAAAGGAGTGCGCGGACCTGCTGCGGAATGCGCGGCTCTCGTACGCGCTCGTCGCAGAGGAGGAGTCTGCAGCCGCATCGGTGGCAGCGGGACGTCAGGCTCAGAACTCTTCCCCCTCTACAGCATCGGACGCGTCCTCGGAGTGCGACGCGTCGTCGACTTCTGCAGGCAGCGGCCCGCCGTCCGCGTCCAAGTCGTCGTCGTACTTGACGATCGAGCGCGTGCTGGGCAACCGACGGCTGTGCAGCATCTTCTGGGTGTTTTTATTCAAGGAGCGCACGCACGAGCAGTTGAGTCTCTGGATGGACTTCCGGTATCACCTGATCCCGCTGCTCCTCGCGTTCATCGACGCAGCGAAAGCTGACATCCAGCAGGACGACTCGGACTCGGACTCGGACTCGGATCCGGACCAGCACGGCGACGAAGACGACGAGTATGCGGAAGCGCAGACGCCGCGCAAAGACAAGCAGTTTGAGAGCCACCCGCAGCCCGGGGAGCTCATCGAGCAGCTGCTCAGCGTCGGCGGGCGGATCTCGTCCAAGTATCTGGCAGTGGACGCGAGCGCGTTTGTGACTTTTGTCGGCGAAGCGGATCGCGAGCTCCTGGAGGACTACGAGCGCCGCGTGGCGCTGTGTTTGGACGCGGGGAGCTTCTCGTTGGCCGACGCAGAGGTGATGCTGCGCACCGTGCAGCGCATTTCTTCGGTGATCGAGTACAACCTGAAAGTGAACCACTTCGTGCGGTTCATGAGCAGCGAGTCGTTCAAATCGCTCGTGTCGTGTTACCAGAGCCGTCTGCTGAGCCCCTCGGGCTCGAACTCGAACCTGAGCCGCGCGGTCGCCGTGGATTCGCCCGAGGCGTCCGCGTCGGTGATGATGGCTGGCGGCGGCAGCAGCGCCAGCAGCTCGTCGGACTCGAGCATGACGACGCTCCAGGAGCTCTTCCACTGCATGAACGTGCCGTCCCACCAGCCGCAGCGCATCCGCAGCAAGAAGTTCACGCTGCGCGACCTTTTCCAGAGCCAGATCCGCGGCGAGTCGCCAAGCAAGTCGCTCATCAGCTCGGTGATCAGCTTCCGCCTGGACGCGAGCGACAAAGCGAACCCACGCATCGAGAAGAACGTGCTGCACACGCTGGCGACGAAAGACGCTGACATGCGGCATCACCACGCGATCCCGGACCACGTGGAGGCGTTCTTCTGTCCGTCCGGCGCGGAGATCATTCGAGCCAAGTCGTGTCCCGAGCCCAAGCTCTTCCACATGACGATCGGGAACTCGGAGAAGGCTTTCTACGGCGCGTGCCTGACGCGGTACGTGGCGCAGAGCGACGACTCGCAGCTGGGGCCACTGGAGCTCGTGCTGCGCGAGACCGAAGGGCTGGAGGTGTACGTTCCCGTGGGGCTGTGCCTCATCAGCCGATACCCAATCCTAGACACGCTCAAGAAACGCCTCAATGACATGCATCTCGGGATGCGGTCCGACGAGAGCTACTTTAGTGATCCGCACTGGGTGCCGGAGGATGCACAGATGGCCGACCTGCTCTCGCCGTTCGACTTCACGACGATCGCGAGCGCGGGGTCCGTGAACGCGCTCTCATCGTCGCTGCCGAGCCTGACGAACTATGTGGACTTTTCGATGGAAGAACTGTTTAACTGTTTGTCGATCGACAACGTGGTCGCGCTCGTGACGTGCATGCTGCTGGAGCGCCAGGTCGTGCTGCTGAGCTCGCGCTACTCGGTGCTCACGTGCGTGGGCGAGACGCTCAAGAGCCTGATCGCGCCGCTCGTGTGGAGCCACGTGTTCGCGCCGATCCTGCCCAAGAGCATGCTCGAGTGCCTGCAGTGCCCGACGCCGTACCTCTTCGGCGTGCACACGAGCTACCAGAAGGAGGTCGTGGAGATGCTGGCGCGCGAAGGCAGCTGCGACAGCATCGTGATGGTGGACCTGGACGCCAACACGCTGAGCACGAGCGTGCAGCCGTGCTTGCCGGACGCGCTGCGCTTGCCGCTGCACTCGCACCTGGAGCAGCTGCTCAAGCCGCGCGTGTTCTTCAGCGACTACGTGCCCATGTGCGGCAGCCCCGGCTCGGGCTCCTCCGGCTCGAGCATGTCGCGACGCTTCCCCGAACGCCGCGTGCGGCTCTGCTTCCAGCACACGGTCGCGCGGCTGCTGGAGCGCCTCGAGGAGTTCCGCTTCGTGCTCTCGGACGACTTTGACTACGTCGTGGTCTTCGACCGCCTCGCGTTCCTGCGCGCGCTGCCGCCGAGCGAGCAGGCGTTCTTCCGCGCGTTCCTCGAGACGCAGGTCTTTTCGCACGAGATCGCGTCCGTGGCATGAGCGAGCGGCAAAGTCGTAGCGGCGGTATTTAAGGGCATGCGTGCTGCTTTGGTGTCGTTCGGAATCCAAATAAAGCGAAGCGAACAGATGCAAGACAAAAGCAACACTGGGATGACAAAATAGATTACACATAAACGTATGGATTCACGCTCTCGACGCTTGCTCACCTACATGACGTTGCACGGCGCGGCGCCGCGCTCCTGCCGGTCGCCGACGCTGTTCTGGCGCGACGTGCTGCCTGGCGGCAGCGCGCCGCGGAAGACGAAGTTGCGTCGCAGGTAACCCGTGAGCAGCTTGTGCTCCTTGCGCAGCAGCGCCACGGACTCGTCCACGAGCGCCTTGGCTTTTGGGTCCACTGGCGCGTCCACCACGAACGCCTCGGCGCCGCCCTGGGTCTCCAACAGCCGGTCGCACGCGATCTGCACTCGGAACGCCGACTTGGACACGCGCAGCGCGGCCGCATATGCGGAGGAGCCCTTGAGCGAGTGGGCTTCTCGCCGTGCGAGGATGATGTCGTTCTGCTCGGACGCCATCAGGATCCGCGCCATCGCGCTGTCGCAGCCCAACGCAAACTTCTCCAGCAGGTTCAAGAACAGCTCCTCGCGGCCGCCGCACTGCTCCACACCGAGGGAGTAGTTCACGGGGTCGCCCTCGGGGATCGAAATCCCCAGCGGATCGACCGTCAAAGAAGAAGACGTCACGTCGCCTTCCGTGTGCGTCCGCCGCAAACTGGGGCGGCGGCTACGTCCGCTGTCCCCACCACTGCTGGACGACGACGACTTCATCAAACTTGCGAGGGCAAAGTCCGACCCGTCTTTCTCGAACGTGCCGTTGGTCGACGCCAATTGGCTCTTCGCCAGCGACAGCGGACTCGGCTGCGGCTTCTTCTCGAACGGCGGGTGGCTCCACAGCGTCGGGTTCGTCGGGTACGACGAGCGCTGCTCGTTGGGATTTGGCGACGAGGTTGCGAAAAGCGGCTCTTTCGTGTACGGCAGCGTCGTCGACGTCTTCGAGAGGTTCTTCCAGTCGGGAACGTCCACAATCGCGCCGCTGGCGTCGCGCTGGAAGTTCAAGAGCCCACTGCTCGCTGAGCGGGTGCTGTTCCCGAACAGCGACCCCGAGCCGAGACTGAAGATCGACGTGCTCGGTGGGGCGGTGCGGAATGCTCGTCCGCCCTGGCGTCCGATCGCCATCGGGTCATCCAGCTCCAGATTCGAGATCGCTCGCGCGAGATCTAGCTGCTGCATGTGGCGCGAGGCTGGCGCTAGTCTCGACGGCGCTGGCTCCGCATCTTCACTCGTGGCGCCATCGAAGGAGTTCCGCGGTGTCGGCGCCACCAGCGGATTCGACACCGGGGCTGCATTCTTCAGAACCTGGGCCTTGTGGAGCATGCCAGCTGTCGGTGTCCCGCTTTTCGGCGTATTCCCATTCGAGCCCGACGGACTCGAGGCGGACTCCTTCGCGTTCTTCTGGCGAAGGTACCGGATGCGCATCCACTGGCGGATCGCTTGGAGCAGGCTGACTTTCGAAATCGGCTTCACCATGAACTCGTCCATGCCAGCCTCTAAGCACTTCTGCCGGTCTCCACTCATCGCGTACGCCGTCAAACCGAGGATCGGGATGCGAGGGAGATGGTTGTCGATCTCGAACTGGCGGATCATCGCTGTCGCCGTGTAGCCGTCCATCACTGGCATCTCGCAGTCCATGAAGATCAAGTCGAAGTCCACGAAATGATCGATGTAGGCGGTGACAGCCTCGTGGCCGTTCACCTCCCATTGCAGCAGGTGGTCGTCTTCTTGGAGGAAGCACTTGACAACCTCCCAGTTGAACTCGTTGTCTTCCACCACCAGAATCCGCGCTTGCTTTGGGATCACAATCGGAGGTGGCAGCATGCTCGGGCCGTTCGAAGTGAGGCTTCCCGTGCTCTCATTCGAGTTCACGTTCGAAGCACCGCCATCGGCTGTCCCGGCCGCGAGCAACTGCGCACCTCCGTCGATGAGGTAGTCGTCAGAGGCGTAGAGTGCGCTCTGCGGACCGCCTTCGTCATCCAACAACCGGATAACGACAGTGAAGTAGAAGTTGCTCCCGACGCCAAGCTCGCTGTCCACGTCGATTTCGCCGTCCATCAGCTCCGCCAGCTGCTTGCAGATAGCCAGCCCCAAGCCGGAACCTGTCGGGTTGTTCTGCCGTGTCCGCTCCAGTTTCGTGAAGAGAGAGAAGAGACGAGATTTCTCTTCCGCATCCATGCCGATGCCAGTGTCGATCACTTGGAAAAGCAGCCGCTTAAATGCCTTCGGGAGATCAGGAGCGTGGACGACGCTGCAGGACACGCTGATGCCGCCCGTGTTCGTGAACTTGATGGCATTCGAGAGCAAGTTCAGGAGCACTTGGCGAAGGCGAACAACATCTCCAATCGCAACCTTCGGCACCTGCTCGTCGCACTTGATCTCGAGCTTCAGCCCTCGCTCGCGCGCCTTGAACTTGAAGATCTCGATCGAGTAGTCCAGCAACTCGTGCATCTGGAACGGGGCTGCCGAGATCTCGAGGTGCCCGGCTTCAATCTTCGACAAATCGAGGATGTCGTTGATCAGGTTGAGCAAGAGCGACCCAGACACGTACGCCATGTGCACGTATCGCTCCGGTTGCGTCTCCAGCTTCTGCTCTTTCAGCAGCTCCAGCATACCAAGCACACCGTTCAGCGGAGTGCGCAGCTCGTGACTGAACGATGCCAAGAAGTTCACCTTGGCTTGCTCCATGTGCTTCCTCGCGGTGTAGTCTTGCCCGACACCAATCACGCCGCGAATGTTGCCGTGCATATCCTTCTTGCTCGACGCGTTCACAAGCAGCAGCAGGAAAGCGCCGCGCTTGGTGGTCATCGGAAGCTCCATCTCGCCAACGTCGATGCCGATCAGCGCCTGGTTCAGAAGCTGCCGCACTTGCTGACGACTCTCTTGGATGATGAACGTGTTGACCAGCGACAGCCCCAAGACCGACGCTTTTGCGTACCCGGTGATCTCGACGATCTTTTGGTTCCACTCGTTGATGCAGCCGTTGGTGTCGACGCCAAAGATCGGCGCGTTTGCCGTGTCGATCAAGCGAAAGTACTCCTGCTCTTGCGCGATACGGTCGGTGATGTCCTGGCCGATACCGACGACACCGACGATGTTTCCATTCGAGTCGTTTCGCGGCGTCGCATTCAGCAAGATCTCGATTCTCGTGCCCGGACGCGTAATCAGCGGGAACTCAAAGTTCGCCGTCTGGATCCCCTGGAGCGCCTTGGACAGAACTTCGGCCACTATCGGGCGAAACTCCGGTGAGATGAACGTCTCGACCAAGTTCTCGCCCATCACTTCGCTGATCGAATAGCTCGTGATCTGGGCAGCCTTCTTGTTCCAGATGTTCACGCACATGTTCGCATCGACGCCGAAGATCGGAGCGTTCGCAGTGTCAATCAAGCGGCTGTACTCTTGCTCCTGCGCGATGCGATCCGTGATGTCCTGGCCGATGCCGACAACGCCAACGATCTTTCCCTGCTGATCGAACTTCGGCGTCGCATTCAGCAGAATCTCCACGCGACGACCTGCCTTCGTGATCAGCGGAAACTCGAAGTTCGCCGTCTCCACGCCTTCGAACGCCTTCTCCAACACACTCCGAACAGGTGCGCGGTACTCTTCAGAAATGAACTTCTCGACCAGATCCTCGCCAAGAACGTCGGCATTCGTGTACTGCGTGATGTCTGCGGCTTTCCGATTCCAGATGTTCACGCAGCCGTTGGAGTCAACACCGAAGATCGGCGCGTTCGCAGTATCGATCAGCCGCGTGTACTCCTGCTCCTGAGCGATGCGGTCCGTGATGTCTTGGCCAATGCCGACCATGCCCATCACTTCACCG
>JAADWH010000455.1:0-22089 GCA_023335995.1 Globisporangium nagaii
AAGGTGGACTCGGGCGGCGGCGTCGCCTTCTTCGCTTTGCCCTTGCCGGCATTCGTTGCTCGCAGGTTTGAAGCCATCTTTGTGATGGCACTTACTTGATTTCAGTATGTGGATTTTGGCGTAAATATGCGCAAACTCCTGCCCAATACCGTAAAGCAAACGGTATAAACCCGTTTTCATATGCTGATCTGAATGTCACTTTTGCAAACTTGATGATGTCTCAACCTGGTTCTTACATTTTACCCTAAACGTACTTAGTTTGGACGCCAGAAAGTGTCATTTTTGAAAGCGACGGCCATCATGTGAGGAAGCAGCTCGCTCTCGCTCTCGCTCTTGCTCTTGCTCGCTGTCTACGAGCGCAGCTCCTGCCCGCTGAGGCTACCGGCCATTAACAGTCGTGTGTGCTGTTTGTTGTGCGCTTCTCGCTGCGCTTCCTCGTGTTGCGTAACTCGCTCGGCAGGTCTGCACGTCAAGCGAAGCGCTTGGGAAAGCTCGCATCAAAGCAGGAAGAACGCGTGGATGAGGCGTCCAGCAATGAGAGCGACGAGGAGCTGGAGGAGAAGCGCCCCGCAAACGTCGGGTTCGCTTTCCTAGCGGACTCGGACTCGGATTCGGACAGTAGCGAGCAAGACGACGAAGAAGAAGGAGAGGGAGACGAGGAAGAGGAAGGAGAAGGAGAAGGAGAAGCGGCAAAGCCAGCAGTGGTGGCGGTGAAGCCGCAAGCGCCTGTGACTTCCAAGTACGAGCGCGCTGTATTGCTGATACGCAGATATCTATGGTGCGCCGCCTCGTGCTAACGCACATTTTGCTTTGTGTGCAGGAGCAGCAAGAAGAAGCGGAGCAGCAAGAAGGGCGGCAAAGCAGCAGCAGCGAACGACAATGACGGCGGCGCGTCGGACGCGGACGACGTGGACGAGATCCTCGACGCGCTTGCAGCGGAGGCTGGCAACGTGAGCGTCGAAGTGGCCACGTCGCTGCGCAACGAGAGTGAGAACTCGCTCTTCGGCGTGCAGCTGGGCTTCATCAACGCGGACAAGGAGATGAAGCGGATCTTCGGGGTGCGTATACTTTCCAAACTCTCAATGCTCCTACATGCCGCCTGGGGTCGTGTATCAACGCATGTGCGTCTTCGATCGACTCGCATGATCTGCAGGTGAAAGACGGACGCGAAGGCAAGACCGGGCGGCAGCGTATCGATCCACGGTACGCGATGGGTGCATTTCCTGCCCATGCGGTTCCTTGCTACAGCTCTTGCTGACGTTGTTCGTGCGCGCACTGGTGTGTGGAACTCGACAGGAACGCTGCGAGGAAGAGCACGAAGAAGGTGCAGATCGTGACACCCCTGGACGAGTGGCCGCGTCCGCCGACGTTCGTGGGCGGCGGTATCCGCTGGACGCGCGCGAACAAGCCCAAAGGCGCGTCGTGGAACAGCGCGTGCAACTACTTTGAGATCACGTGGTCCATGGCGTACAAGAAGGTGCGTGTGTCGTGCCTGTGTGGCACTCGTTGCTGCGTGTCGTTGGCACACACTAACGTGGTTTACCTCGAACCAACGAATGCATCTGCAGTCGCAAGAGGAGTTCGAAGTACTGCAACGCACGCACGACCCGAACATCATCGCGCACTTCCTGCACCGATACCCGTTCCACATCGACGCGCTTCTGCAGATGAGCGAAGTGTTTCAGCACCACGGACAGATGGACCACGCGGCAGACTGCATCAAGCGCTGCATGTACGTGCTCGAGCTCGCGTGGGCGGACCAGTTCGACGTGACCAAGGGCAACTGCCGCATGGACATCAACACGGAGCACAACGCCGGCTTCTTTCGCGCCCTCTTCCTGCTGACGAAGCAGGTCGGACGCCGCGGCTGCATGCGCAGCGCGTTCGAGACCGCCAGGCTGCTGCTGAGCCTCGACCCGCAGGGCGACCCGATGAACGTGCTGCTCGCGATCGACTACTACGCGCTGACCTCTCGCCAGTGTCAGTTTCTGGTCGATCTGGTGGAGTCGAAGGTTGAGGCGGCGGACCGATTCAGCGCTGCAGATACGGATGCGAGTGGTGTGAAAAAACCGAGCGGCCACGTGATCAAGGCAGGCGCCAAGGGAACCAGCGAAGACGCGACCATTTCGGCGCTGCCAAACATGCAGTTCTCGCTCGCGCTCGCCCAGTACGTGCTTCTTGCTTTGCTGTGTCGTTGTGTGAGCGATCGAGAGTCTAACGCCGTGTTGCCTGCGACCGGGCAGCTTCTTCATGGGCAATGCGGATGAAGCGAAGGAGCAGCTCGCGAAGGCGCTGCTCAAGTTCCCGACCGTGCTGAAGCCGCTGCTGGAGAAGATCGCCGCGAGCACGACTTCATGTGAGTGCTGCCTGCCTGCCACCGATTCGATCGTGCTAGATTTGGAAAGTGCTGACGTTTGCTTTTGGATCGATGTTGGCTATTCCAGCGTCGTGGAAGCCGATTCTGTCGAGCCGCGTGTTCGCGAACGCCAAGGCGCTCGACGACGACGGTCTCCTCGACCACCTGCTGGGCATCTACGTCGCGCGCAACCACACGCTGTGGAAGGTGAACGACGTGCAGAGCTTCCTGCTGCGAAGCGCGCAGCACGCGCTCGCGTCGCCCGCGCTCTTCACCGCGACGCCGCAGGTGACGAAGCTCCATCCTGCGCTCCACAAGTACATGCGCGCGGTCACGAACGGTGCGTGCGTGTCGCATTTCTTCTCGCTGTGTTCCCATGAGAGCGGTGTGTGCTCACTCGCTCATTTCGTGCATTGTGGTGGCGTTGCTGTCGCAGACTACTCGGACGAGATTACGACGCTCCCGCCTGACCACCCGATGATGCTCCCGCCCGAGCTCCCCAACGGGCAGCCGATGAACGAAGAAGCGCTCGCGGCGCTTGCGCAGGTGCACGAGCAGGTGGCGGCGGGCAACCTCCCGGCGGACGCGAACCCGCTGCTGCTCTTCCTGCAGACGCTGCTGCCGTGGAACCACGTGCAGGGCGCCGGCCCGCCACCGGATGGCGACAACGGCGACAGGCAGCAGCAAGGGTAGGCGCCTCGTCGCAGCCGTCGTCCACAGACCGTCAGTCCAGTTGCTCGTGGCGTCCTGGCGTTCGCCTCATCTGAGCTGCAGCTGGGTTCCGAGTGCGAGAATCTGACGCGTTTCAAAGTCGTACCCATACCACCTTCCGCTCGCACTCAAGTAAGGCAAGTTGGTGGATAAGCTCGCAAAATTCTGTGCCGCAACTTTATCGGGAAGAAAGGGTAGTGGCAACTTAAATCAGTCGCGTTTTGCACCTATAGTTTTGACAGTCCGTTAGATGTCGCCTCTCCGAGTCAACGCCACCGCAGCTCAGGACGGGCGCTCGTCATTCCTCCCGCTTTTCCCCTTTCGGGCAAGTTGAATTCCGCGTCGGCTCCGTCCCTCGCATTTCCGCATTTCGGGTCCTTTGGGCAACACCAGCGAGCCTCACGAGCCACCCTCCCTCACGCAGCACTCACCCACCAGACCATGGGCAACTCCGGCAGCAGCACCGGCGGCGGAGGACAGCCGCAGAAGCGCGGTGGCGCGAACAAGCGCCAGGCGGGCAACGCGTCGGCGCCGGCGGCGCGCCCGCCGCACAACCACCACCAGCAAGCGCCGCCAGCGCCTGTGCCGGCGACTGCCGCGGCCAAGCACGCGAACCCAGCCACCCGCGAGCGCAAGGCGTTCAAGGAGCTGGTGCGTGGCGCTGTAGAGTTGCGATGCTGTTGCGGGTAGAACGTGTGAGGCGAGCGATGCATGAGGATCTGACGGTTGTGTATGCTGTGAATGGATCTTGCAGATCACGGGCGAGCTGCGCGATGTGAATGAGTACTACGACATTGAGCAGAAGGAGCTCGGCCACGGTACGGCTGTTGCCATGCTCGCTCGGTTATGGTTGAAACGGAGCTCGCCAGAATGCGCTGACTGACACCTCCGTGGGTTTGGTAAACGGATGCAGGTCACTACGGTACCGTGCGCACGGGCATCAACAAGGCGAGCGGCAAGAAGCTGGCGATCAAGACGATCCCAAAGGCAAAAGTGAGCCGTCCGGAGACCATGCGCCGCGAAATCAGCATCCTTCGCGTACGTTTTCATTCGCCATTTGAGCTGCTGCTGATTGAAAGCGCAATGGGTACACAGAATGATGACCATGGCGCTAACGCTCTTTATTCTTATTGTGGCGTGGATGCAGACTCTGGACCACCCGAACATCATCAAGCTGTACGACGTGTTCGAGGGCAACCGCCACCTCCACTTGGTGACGGAGCTGTGCACGGGCGGTGAACTCTTCGACCGCATCATCGCTCGTGGGCACTACAGCGAAGCGGACGCTGCCGTGCTGGTGCGCAAGATCTGCGACGCCGTCAAGCACTGCCACGACCGCGATATCTGCCATCGCGACCTGAAGCCGGAGAACTTCTTGTTCGAAACTCCTGCGGAAGACGCCGAGCTCAAGGTGATTGACTTTGGCCTCTCGCGCATGGACGATGGTCTCTCTGCCGGCGTCATGACGACCCGTGTCGGAACGCCGTACTACATCGCCCCCGAGGTGCTGGGCCGCCACTACGACAAGTCGTGCGACTTGTGGAGCATTGGTGTGATCACGTACATCTTGCTGTGCGGATACCCGCCGTTCTACGGCGACACCGACCCGGAGATCTTCGCATCTGTGCGTGCGGGTCGCTACGATTTCGACTCCCCGGAGTGGACGCATGTGAGCGCCGAAGCGAAGGATCTGATCAGCCGACTCTTATTGCTGGACGCGTCGAAGCGGCTGACCGCGGACGAAGCTCTCCGCCACCCATGGCTGTCCGGATTCGCTCCGAGCACCGAGATCAACCTCAACTCGAACATCTTCTCGAGCCTGAAGCGCTTCACGGGCAATAACAAGCTGAAGAAGGCTGCGCTTGCTGTCATCGCCGACCAGATGACGGAGACGGAGATCGTGGAGCTGAAGAAACAGTTCATGGCGATTGATGCGGACGGGAACGGCGTGATCACTGTCGCGGAGCTTGCCGATGCGCTGCGCACGATGGGTCACGGTATGATCGAAGAGGAAGTGACGGAGTTGCTCAAGGGCATCGACATTGACGGCGATGGACTTGTCGACTACCCTGAGTTCCTCGCTGCGACCATGAAGCGAAACCTGGCGAACAAGGAGGAGTACCTCGTCAACGCGTTCAACTACTTCGACACGAAGAAGCAGGGCGTGATCACGAAGGCAGACCTGGTGCAGTTCATGGGCAGCGAGGACCAGGCGCAAGAGGTGATCGACGAAGTCGACGTGAACGGCGACGGCTTGATCAGCTTTGAAGAGTTCGTCGGCATGATGGAGCGCAAGGGTTTCGGCGACGAGTCGGAGTCGATGGTCGGCGGCAGCTCGGACGATCTCTCCGGCAGCTTCCTCTCTGCACAATTCCCAGCGGGAGGTGTTACCGCCGCTCCTGGATACCCACCAATCAAGGAAACCGAGCTCTAAGAAGCAGCGGCTCGTTGATGCGCGTCGAGAAGCATGAAGCAAGGAACTCGATGGGATCACCAAGGAAATCGAGCGATGTCATCCTGGTAACACACAGTTCATAATGTATATATGATGCGTGCACAATTCCGCTGTGGTTTTGGAGTAGTTGACGATTCGAACAAGCACACCGTCTGGTCTGGAAAGGTTCGTTTGCGTGCTCTACTTTGCTTTGCTGCGCTTGTTGATCTTGTCGTGGCGCTTCTCCGCTGCCAGCTTCTGCAGTCGACTCGTGGCTTCTCGCTCCGCGCGCTTCAGGTCCTGCGCCAGCGCCGACGACTGTCCGCGGCGGTGGATGTTGAGCTCTTCTTCCAGCTCGCCCGACCGCGTGTCCATGTAGTGCGCGAGCTTTTGCTGGTAATGCTGTCGCGCGGGCGGCTCATAGCCGCCGAACACCAAGCGTCCCGGCCCTCGCTTCTTCACCAGTGGCGCGGCTTTTGTCGACGAGGCAGCCTTCGAAGCTCTCTTCAGTGTCTTCTTCACAGGCGAGATCGTGAGCGGCGACTCGAGCATGTTGTACAGGTTGCGTCCACCACTGCCGTCCGCCTCCGCATCCAGAGCAGCCTTGGCGCTGGCGCTGGCAGTGCTCGCAGTCTTCTTCGCTGGCGGCTGGGCGATCTGGCTCTTCTTCTGGACGTAGCGCTGCAGCTCCGGGATCGACGTGTCGGCTTTGCTCTTCATCGTCAAGAGCGTCGTCACATCACGCCGACGTGCGCCACCTCTCACCTTCACGCGTCCGACAAGGAGCAGCTGTAGCTGCGGCACGCGTGCCGTGGTCGCGGACAGATCGCACGAGATCTGGACCTCCACTTCGTCCAGGATCTTGAACACGCAGCTCCCGCTGGGTGGCGCGCTCACTTCGAGGCGCTCGGCGTCGCTGTCGTACACGATCTGAGCCTGCGGCATCATCCGGATGCAGTCGGCGTTCGCGAACACACCTGTGGGCGGATGCGTGTCAATGATGCGCACGCCGCAGAGCAGCGGGTCCATCTGCACCACGCCGTCCTTGTCGCGGATGTACACTGGCGCGCGGATGTCGTACTTTGGCACGTACACGATGAAGCCGTTCTGCTTGAGCGACGTGATCACTGCCTGCACTTTCACCGTGTGGCTGCTGAAGTAGAGCGCCAGGAACAGCTCGTCGCAGTCACGCGCCGCCAGCTTCGCGTTGCGATTCTTCTTGTTCAGGTTCTGCGTCAGCGGCACGAGCTCATGGGACGGGAAAATGGTCTCCATCTTGTTGTCACTTCCACCAGGCGCCGCTCCGGACTGTGGTGAGGCACGCTCATCGACGTGCAGCTTGCTGTCGACTGACGAAATAAGGTCGTCGAGGAAGTCTTCGTCCTCGTCGAGCACCGACATCGTGATCGACGGAGGCAGCGACTGCGGCTGATGCACGACCGGAATGCTTGGCGCTCGCAGTGTGCCTCCTGCAGCGTGCACTTCGCCGTCTGCACCAACTTCGAGCGACGCCAGCAGCTGGCGATGCACGATGATGTCTGCGTATCGACGGATCGGAGACGTGAAGTGCGTGTAGTGCTGCAGTCCGAGCCCGTAGTGCGCGTAGCTCGTCATGTCGTCGTTCTTGTCCGAGCGCGCGTCCGAGTCGCTCGCGCAGACGTACTCCGCCTGAGACATCACGCGCACGGCGAGCGATTTGAGCAGCGACATGGTCTTCGAGTCAACGTTGCCTGACTTCTCGGCCGTCGTAAGCGATTGCTGGAGCGTGTAGTTGTTCGTCGCGTCAATCACCAGATCTTTCGCCTGTGCAATCTTGATCAGCTGCGCGAAGCGGTCGCCCGACGGCGGTGGGTGGCGACGCAGCAGCGCACTTGCTGGGAACACGTCGACAATGCGCTTGGCAACGCACGAATTCGCGATGATCATGAGCTCGGCGATCGTCGAGTGGATCTCGAGACTCTCCTTCACGATGATCTCGACGCCTTCTTCGCCCAGCTCCGACACGTTCAGCGAAAAGCGCACTTCCTCGTGCTTGGACAGGTCCAGACCGCCCTGGTCACCTCGCGTCTGCGCCAGCTTCCGCGAGATGTCGGTAAGCAGAACCAGATCTTCGCGCAGCTCTTTCTGCAGGGGCAGCGGGATCTTGCCCCCAGCGACGCCGAGCGGCAGCTCGCTGCCCGAGTCCGACGACGACGAGCGCACGCGCCGATCGTTCTTGTCGTACAGCGGCTTGCCGCCATCGGCGTTCAAGCCCTGGATCATTCTGTGCGCTTGCTCGTACGTCATGGACGAGCACGAGCGAATGACCGAGCGACCGAACCAAGTCTTGCCCTCGACGATCTCAAACGTCTTGCCGTCGAGCTCCCAGATCACGCTCACCGCGAGACGCTCCACGTTCTGATGCAGCGAGCATAAGTCGCCGCTGAGCACCGACGGCAGCATGTCCAGCCGCATGCCGACCAGGTACACTGTCGTGGCGCGGCTGCGAGCTTCGTAGTCGAGCGCGGACTCGTGCGGCACGAAGTACGACACGTCGGCGATGTGGACGCCAAGCTCAACGTTGCCATTCGGCAGACGACGCACCGACATGGCGTCGTCGATGTCCTGACAGCCGGGCGGGTCGACGCTGAACACGCGGTGCGAAGAGCGCAAGTCACGCCGCGCGGCGATCTCTTCCTTCGGCACCTGCCAGTCGAGTAGGTCGACGAACTTCGGACGCTTCGTTGTCGAGCACTCGGCGATGCAGTTGCCCTCAATGTCGCACTCGGGCAAGCACGCGAGCGCGGCTTCGCTGAACGGCGCTTCTTCAATCTCGTTCTGCACGAGCAGCGCGCTGAGCTCGGTTGACAGGCTGCCGGTGTCGCCGAGCACGCCGACGTAGTGGCCGCTCGGGTACATCGAATCGACAGCCCAGTGGTCGATCACGACCTTCAGGCGCTTGTCCACGAGCGTGTCCATGCGCTGCGAGCGGATGCGCACCTTCGGGATGCGGTTGTCCATCGGGATCGCGAGCCCAAAGTCGTCGTTCGCACCGACGGTCGACGACAGAATCGTCGCGACGTGGTAGCGCGGCGAGCGCTCGAGCACGCCGACCACGTAGCCCGTCGGGATCGCTTTTGATTGCGACGCCGCCGCAATGGTGTCACTGGTGTCACCGTCACCGTCTCCTTTGTTTCGCTGCGCGACGAGCAGCTTGCCCTCACTGTCGGTCTCGTCCGCCGTGTAGTGCACGAGCATCCGGTCGCTCTGCGGCGTGCGCCAGTTCTCCTTCGGCAGCAGCTGCACGACGACGCTGTCGCCATGCACGCCGCGGTTCATGTCCTCACGTCCGTAGACGAACACGCGGTCGAGGTCGCCGCCGCCACTCAAGTTCACGAACGACTCCATCGGGTTGTGCGAGCTCACGTCCAGCTTACCCTTGAGCAGCTTGCGCGCCGCGAGCAGCTCGTCAAGCTTCGAACGCGGCAGGTGCGGCGCGAACTCGGCATTCGCGACCGCGACGCCGTTCTCGTCCAACGCGCGGCGTTCGGCCCACCACGTGATTGCCTCGGCCGTGTTGAACGCGAGCTCGCGCAGAAAGTCCCCGTTGCGCTTGAAGCGCTGGTCCAGGAACTCTTCGCACGTGACGACGTCGCAGCCGATGTGGGCAGCCACCTGCACGCTCAACGACGAGTCGACGTCTCGTGTCATGAACAGCAAGCGCGACGACGGGCTCACGTGGCGCCTGTGGTACCACTGCAGCGTCTTGAGCACTGCGCGGTCGTTGCGCACAGCGAGCGGCTCCATTTCCGGTGAGTCGTCGACATCCACGTCTTCGAAGACGCCGCCGAGCTGCGTCTGCGTGGACGTCTGCGCGTGGTGCTGGTCCGGGAACAGGTACACGCACGTGTCTGCGACCATGCGCCGATCTTCGCGGAAGAAATTCTTGAGCCGCGTGGCGTCGCGCGACGGTGCAATGCGCAGCGCTTCGAGGAGCACGGTCTGCAGCACGAGCATGTGCTTCACGACGTCACCGAAGAGCTCTTCCTCGAGCAGCTCCATGCACTGCAGCAGGCAGAACGCGTCCGGCACGACGTACTCTGCACGCTCCCTGGCCATCGCGCGCCGCGGTCGGAAGAACGCCGCGACGCTGTCGCCGCCAAAGCATGCCGCGCACTTGTCGATGCCGCAAGGGATGTCGCTGCGCACGTAGCGCTCCTGCGCGCGCAGCGCCCCGGGCTTGCGCCTGCGACTCTTCTCCAGGAAGCTCAGCTCCGTGTGCACGTCGTCCCAGTGGGTACGCACCCCCGCGGCATGCGCCGAGAGCTGCTCGCGCGCCTCGATGCGCTTCGCGTCCGCTTCTGCCAGGTTCCACGCCATCTTGGCGCTGTGTGTGAAGTGGGGAATGACGACGACTGTGACAACAGCGGGTACACAATCACGGTGGCTTTGATTGGGCGTAAATCAGAGCTATCGCACTTTACAGCCAATACCGGATGAGGATATGAGGGTACACTCCCTGATTGGATAAATAAACATCCAACTCTTTCAGACACAGCATCATGCCGGATTCTCCCACGAGGTGTGCTGCGCGTGCAGCTTCTGCAGCACCTTGTCCGTGATCCCCTGCACACGCAGCAGATCCGAGAGCTAGAGCGCACGCACGACCAGCAGAGTTAGCCAGCATCCCACAGAGTGCGGCATCCAACTCAAAGAGCTCCAACTTTGTCGCACCTGCGAAAACGGTCGCGCTTCCACGATCCGCTCGGCGCGCTTGTCACCGATCGAGTGGAGCTCCAGTAGCTGGTCGGTGCTGCCGCAGTTCAGGACCTCGAGCAGGTCGCGCTCCATCACGACGCGCACGTACGTCACAGTCGCCATCTGCTGGCTGGGAACGAGCGCTGTGGCTTCGGGGCACTCGCCTTCCAGCAACAGTCGCATGCGCTGCACGAGCTTCACGTTCTCAGCAGGAAGCACGTGGTACGCGCGCTGGAAGAGACAGAATGCGCTGCTGAAGCGCCGCTTCCGCTCCAGATCGATCGCCAGACCGATGAGCTTCTTCGCGATGAGCACGGGCTTCTCATCCTCGCTGTCGAAAAGAGAGAGAAAGAGAAGAGATCAGTGGGCATGGAGGAAGATTCCTCAATTACAAGAGTCCCAATAATCTGCAGCGCAGTACCTGATCGTGCGTGCGTTAGCTGGCGGTGCTGGCTGGTTCTCTTTGTCGCTCGCGGGGCTTCCTGTGCAGATTGGCGATTTCTTGAACGGCTCCGGCAGCGCTGTGGCGGAGGATAGCACACCTGGCGCTTTCGCGACTGGAGTCTTCGCTTCTCTGGAGGATACAGAAGACGCGGCGGAAAGACGAGATCTCGTTGGTTCTGGCGCAGCACGAGCAACGACATCAGCACTGCTGGCACTTGGATCTGACGGTAAGGCTGATGGTCGAGTCGATGGAGAGGCGCTTGATGCGGCTGGCTGCACGGGTGCTGACGATGTTGGTGTCCACGACTCCTTTGCGACTGACGCCTTCACTTCAGCGACAGAAGGAGAGGAACTGACGGAAAGGCGCGATTTCTTTGGCTCTGGGATTCCAGGAGCATCAGCAACGGCAGCGCTGCTGGCTCCTGAGAAGGATGGTGTGGATCTGGATGCAGAAGCGAGAGTTGGCTTGCTGGAGTGGCTATTGAGCACAGCTCTCGACCACAGCGACGTTGCTGAAGCTGGCGCAGAGGATGGGATGGATGCCGTCGGCGTCAGCTTCGGTTCGCCAATGGAGCTCGTCGCCTTTCGCTTCAGTCCCAGTGCACTCCCGCCTCGCACATTGGCGCTTTTGACATCGATGATGCTGCTTCTAGCGCTACTGCTACTGTTGTTGCAGCTCTGGTTCTTCGATTCCCTCCACGCTGCGAGCTTGCTCTCCATCGCGCGTGACGACCCTACGCTCGAGCGAGGTGCCGCTACAGTAGCTGGCGCAGGGCTCTTCCCCAATCGAGAGGCAGCAGCTTCGGATCCAGGCTTCAATGGCGCGATTGCAGTCATGCCGGGCGGTTTCGGCAGCAAGCTCGTACGTCGAGAGTCTTCCCTTGCTGGCGCTGCTGCCGTTGATCCTACTGATGGCGTCGGCGTCGGTGTCACTGGAGTCAAAGCCGCGCGGTTGATCACCACGTCGTTCACGATCCCTCGAGCTTTGCTCGCGTACGTGAGTGTCTGTAGCGTCTCCTGGTACATGCTCGCCACAGGCGACACGTTGCAGATCATTATGGCGTGGCTGCTGCCGCCCAAGCTGTCCTGCAACAGCCGCGTGAGCTTTGAGTCCCGAAACGGGATGCGCTGGATGTCGCCCGCGTTGAGCGCCGTGATGACTTTGCCCAGCACGAAGAGGCTCATGTTGATCTTCCCGCTCTCCGCGAGCCGCGCGCCGCTGTTGCCTGTGCGTCGGTTGTCCTCGCAGCCCGCCAGGTCGATCAGGTGGAGCTTGCCCGAGCGCACTTCGCCGCTCGCGTCGTCCGTCGTGCGCACGTGCAGCATGAGGATGCTGTGGCTGCGACTCGACTCGGTGTTCAGCTCCGTGCGCGCTTTCTTTCGACCGGCGCTGCCCTTTTCGTAGAGCGCTTCGAACTCGAGCAGTGTCGTCACGCGTTTCTTCGTGAGCCCGTGCACGCTGATGGTACCGTCGACCTGCTGGCGGATCGGCAGATCCATCTTTTGGGCTTTCGCCACGAGTAAGTCGCGGATGCGGTCGTTGTAGATCTCTAGATACGATAGCTCGATCTGGAACGTGCAGCGGGACTCTTCGGCGACCTGGAAGAGCTGCTTGACGCAGCGCGGGATCATGCCCAGGTTCTTCTTCGAGCCTTCCATCGTGAACGTCTTGCCGGCTCCCGTCGCGCCGTAGGCGAACACGGTCGTGTTCACGCCGGCGAGCACGCCCGTGACGGACTGCGCGATCTCTCTCTGGAACAGCAGCCGCTGCGGCGCGTCACCGTCGTAGCACTTCTCGAACGCGAAGTCCACGGGCGGCTCCGTGCTGCTGCTGCCGTCGCGGGAAGGCGAGAGCGTCACGAGACTCGGCTGGTTGCGCTTTTCTGCGCGCGTCACGCGCACAGCCAGCGGCTGGTGCTTCTCGTGCGGGAGCAGCGGACGCACGCGCACGACGACGCTTACCTGCATCGCCTGCTTGCCCTTCCTCTTCGCTGCAGTCGCCGCTGCAGTCGCCGCCGATGCCGCCGATGCCGCCCTTTTCACAAGCTCCGTCATTTTCAAATTTGAAAAGATGACACACGCAGGTAAACAAACGCAGTACATTTAATGCAAATAAATTGCTTTTTGTCATTTATTGAAACAAAAACAAATGCGGAAAACTAAATCACAGAAATATCGACTTCAGCATGATTTGACGAACCTCATACATGTTTAGCCGGTGAAATTGCAGAGCTATTCAATGAAGAGCCCCATTCGACAAACCGCCGTTGGGGGATATAGCGAAGTTAGCGCCACCCCAATCCTGCTTTGATGCTGATGCAGATGTCAGTGGGGGGACGCAACCATCTCAACAACATATTGAGTCGCAAATTATGGCGACGTGCGCAAGTTTGCTCACCCTCGAGTCTCTTCTCTGGTTTATTTACCCTCATATATGCGCAGTAATATTCTGTCCTTCGCTGATCGGAGTGTCCACATATACTAAGCAATAGACTTGCCGACCGTCGCGGCGCCATTCCGCATGAATCCGCCTGCATTATATCGAGCAATATTCTCTCCAGCGTCGGCCTCGACATACCCACACAAAGTATTACGATGGTCCAATTGTACGCCGTTCCTGGTATTGCAGTGTCAGTTATGCATTCGTAGTGTCTGATCCGATCTTGTTACGTCCACGCCACATCACGTAGTAAATTTTTGTCAAATGAGCGATGCAACGCTCTCGAGTTCTATCATGGTAGACTCTATCACCATGAAGCAACTTCCTCCATGTCGATTGCATCTGGTTGAACACTCCAGCAAGATTGTGAAAGAGCAATATCTTGTCTCCAGATATCCCTACTAAATGGTAATAACATGCTTTGTTAGTTTCTTTGTTTTTGCTTTTTCTTTATGTGGCCATTTTCACTGTGCTCAAACAAAGCGTTTTGGTTGGTGGTTGGCTCTTGGCTCTCGGATTTGTGTCGTTTGGAGCTGCTGGTGGCTTTGAAGCGCTCCATTGCTGCTTCCTGACGAGCGAGAATGGGCAACAAGAGGAAGCAATCAGGCGGCGGCGGCGGCGGCGGCGGCGGCGCGGCCAGCGCTGCGAAGGGCAACAAGAAGGCGAAGCAGAACCCAGGCGCGCCTGCTGCCGGCAAAGGACGCGGCAAAGACAGCGGCCGAAAGAACAGCAGCAACGGCAACAACAGTGGTGGCAGGAACAGCAAGGCGAACGGCAAGAAGAAGGCGAACGCGACGGCAACCAAGCAGCAGCAGCAGCAGCATGACGACGAGGACGTCGAAGTGGACGCCGAGGACGTCGAGTTCTTTGAGGAGAACTCCACCTTCTCGTCCTTCCTGATGAAGATGGACCCAAAGCAGCTGAGCAAGTCCACGCACCCAAAGGCGACGAAAGCCGCCAAACCTGTCAAGCCGAACGAGAAGAAGAAAAGCGCAGAGAGCGAGGAGGATGAAGAGGATATGCCGCTAGAGAAGCTCGAGGCGCGTCCGCGCAAGGCCGGGTGGGAGAACCAGAAGCGCATCGACCTCACCAGCAAGCTGCCGGTGAAGTTCATGGATGGCAGCGTGCGCCAGAACAAGCAGCTCATCGAGCACGTGCAGATGGAAGGCGATGCCAAGGAAGCGGCGGCGAAAGAAGCGGCTGAGGCGGAAGAGGCGGAGGAGAACGAGGAGGACGATGACGAGCAGGGGAGCGACGACGAGGAGCTGGGATCCGACGTGTCGGACATGGAGTTCGAAGAAGTTGCGGACGACGTGGCGCCGGATGCCAAGGCGTCGAAGGCGGCGAAAGCCAAGCCGCAGCTGAGCGAAGTGGACCTGCGCAAGCAACGCGAGCACCGCCTGGCGGCGAAGAAAGTGGAGATCGCGCAGCTCTGTGAGAGCATCCTGGAGAGCCCCGAGGACGCGTTCAAGAAGAACAAGGAGCACCCGCAGAACTTCAGCAAGATCCAGCAGCTGCAGTACCTGTGCCGCGACCCGGACGCGACGGTGAAGAAGCTCAGCATGCTCTCGCAGCTCTCGGTGTTCCTGGACATCTTGCCCGACTACCGCATCCGCTTGACGAGCGACGAGAAGCAGAACGGCCGACCGCTCAAGAAGAACGTGCAGAAGATGCAGGACTACGAGGCGTCGCTGCTGAACAACTATCAGACGTTCCTCAAGTTCTGCGCGCAGACGGTGACCGAGGGGCTCAAGGGCAAGAACCCGGCGAAGGAGCTGAACGCGAACGACCAGCGGCAGCTCGCGATGGCCGAGACCGGCGCGCGCTGCCTCTCAGAGCTGCTCAAGGCCAAGTACGCGTTCAACTTCCACATGAACATCATCGTGGCGCTCGTGCCGATCGCGGACTCGCACTTTGCGAACCTGCGCAAGCTCGCGTGCTCGGCGTTCGAGGAGGTGTTCAAGTCGGACAAGAGCAGCGTGTACTCGTACGAGATCGTGAAGCAGATCTCGTCGTATGTCAAGCAGAAGGAGCACCGCGTGAAGCAGGACATCATCAAGACGTTCCTCGTCATGCCGCTCGACGTGACGATGGAGCAGGGTGAGGACGCGCGCAAGAAAGCCAAGAACGACCGCAAGAAGCGTCGCCGGCTGCAGAACCAGGGTGACACGATCGCCGCGGGCATGAAGGAGGCCGAGGCAGTCGTGGACAAGTCGGAGCGCCAGAAGACGCAAGCCGACATCCTGCACGAGCTCGTGCTCGTCTACTTCCGCATCCTCAAGCAGGCGACGTACTCGACCGCGATGCCTGCGGTGCTCGAAGGGCTCTCCAAGTACGCGTTCCTGATCAACCTGGACATCATGATCGATCTGCTCAAGGTGCTCAAGGCGGTGCTGAAGGAAGACATCCTGCCGCTCTCGTCGGCGCTGCAGGCGGTGCTCACGGGTCTGCGCACGCTCCAGGGTCCCGGCCAGGAGCTCATGGTGGACGAGAAGGAGTTCGTCGACATCCTCTACAAACTGCTGCGCAAGTTTACGGAAGGCGAGGACGTGAGCTGCTTCCCCACGGCGCTGCTGTGCGTCGAAGCCGTGTTCCTGCGCCGCAAGGAGATCGTGGTGGACCGCGTGGCCGCGTTCATCAAGCGCCTGCTGCTCATCTCGATCCACCTGCAGCCGCACCAGATGCTCGCAGTCATGGCGCTCATCCGTAGTCTCTTCCACCGCTACTCGAAGCTGCAGCAGCTGCTCGAGAGCGACGTGGACCGCGTGTCGTCGGGCGAGTACCGCGCGGACGTGGACGACCCGGACTTCACGAACCCGTACTCGACGGCGCTCTGGGAGCTGGCGCTGCTGCACCGCCACTACCACCCGGTGGTCGCATCGTTCTCGGTCGGGACGGCCGAGATGGGGCCGAGTCTCCCGAACGAGTTCCCGAAGGCGATGCTCGACAACTACAACATCGAGCAGACGAGCCTGTTCAACCCGAAGGTGCTCGTGCCGCCGCGCAACCCGCTGCACACCAAGATGGCACTCAACAACAAGAAGCAGGCGAACAAACGCCGCCAGCGTGAGCGCCGCTTCTTCGTGCGCGACCCGAGCCTGGACGACGGCAAGAAGCCCTCGCCGTTCTTCCAGTTCTGCCTCGACCTGGACCGCAAGGACAGTGACAGCGACAGCCCAGCGATCCAGTTCCGTAGCAGCGCGACGGCGACGGCGACGGCGACGCAGTAGCGATGTCCGCCACCCATTTGTAATAGAGGTTTTCGTTTTCTCCATCTTCGCATCGCCAACAGTGTTGACGATAATGCTGACAAAGTTGGGTTCGCCCATGTTCGCAGTTTATAAAATAGCAACTTACCACGCACACTATACATACAGACATCCGACTGGAGCTCCCTGCGTCGCCGCCTGGAGCTCGTCGTCGCGGTGGCGGCTGTGCTTCTCCTCATATAAAGAACCGGTCTTTGCCACTGGCCCTGAACAAAGCAGCACATCGGGGACAAGACACAAAACAGACATGTTGCATTTCAGAGATTACGGACTGTGCGGACGGTATCTCTCAAGCTGGCGGCTGCCGTCGTCGTACCGTTGGTTGCCGTACTGGCCCTGCTGCTGGTTGCCGTACTGCACGTTGGCGTGGCCGTACTGCTGCTCGCCGGTGTATCCGTACTGCTGCTGCTGCTGGCCGTACTGCTGCTGCTCGGCGCTGTGTCCATACTGCTGCTGGCTCGTGTTGCCGTACTGCTGCTGGCTGTACGCGTTGTTGTTGTTGTTGTTGTTGTTGTTGTTGTTGTTGTTGTTGTTGTTGTTGGCGCGCGGGTACGACACTGCCGACGGGTAGCGCTCGTCCTCGTCCACGGCTCCGCTCTGGTGACGAAGCACGACCGTGAGCACAATGACCGCGACCGTTGCGACGCAGATGCCGATCGCAGCACCCATGGCGAAGCTGCTCCACTTGAGGATGAGGTCGAAGAAAACCGGGCGGCACTGTCCGTACGGTGCATTGCTGGCCACGGCGCTGCCCTGGCTCGACGCGTTGCCGCCCGAGAGCAGGAACGCGCCGCACCAGATCTGGTTCTTCGCGTTGCGCGGACACTTCTCCTCGGCCCAGTCGAGGACGGGCGAGTACTGGTCGTACTGCGCCACGAGCGCGCAGACCTTGCACACTGTCTCGACCTGCGCGACGTTGACGACACCGCAGAGGCTCGAGAAATTGGTCGTCGTGCTCGCAAAGTAACCCGGCAGCGACAGGTTGAACATCGAGAGCACGTCGTTGACGCCCGCGTCCTCGCAGTAGTATGGCACCTGGGCCGCGCAGTACAGCTGGTTGAAGTTCTCGCCGACCGACACCTCAGACTCGACCGCGGGGAACTCGGCGGCGTCCCACGTCGCCGCCTTGGAGTTGACCGAGTGCGCGCCGAAGGCGATCACGACGAAGAAGCCGAGCGTGAGCACGAGCACGACTGCGTAGATCGTGAGCAGCAGCTTCTGGCGCAGCAGTGCGCCGAAGCAGCCGAGCGCTGCGAGCGTCATCACCACGGCGCCGAGGATGAGCGTGAGCAGGAACGTCGTCGTGCCGATCCACTCGTAGTCGCCCTTGAACGCGTCGAGCCAGCCCGAGCTCTTCACGCGGTGGCTAAAGTACACGAGCATGGCGCCGGCCACCATGAACGCCATATTCACAAGCAGCAGTACCACCTTGGCGACGTTCACGAGCACCACGTTGCCCCCGCCGTCATAGCCCATGCTTGTCCGTCGCAGCGCCTGCGTCTCGTGTCGATCTCCCTTGTTGCCTCCCACACAGCTCGTGCTGGGCTTTCTGGGCTTTTCTGGGCTGCTGACGGCAAAATGGGCACTTTTTGGAGTCAGCGCGATTTTCGAACCAGCCAGAGATGTCGAATCTAATTTGCGTCTTTGTATGCAAGAGTGCGCTTGATGCTGTGTGTGTAACGTTTTTCCCCGCTGGTCCGACCATACACCCTCCCATACAAACACGCAGTTACACCATGCCGCACTCTTTTGCTCAGATGGCCGTCGTGCTGTGGCTCAAATGCATATGATGCGGCGTGCGTCAATCCAAGCACATGTGTGCAACAACAGCGCTGCTGCATGGTGATGGCGAAGGGGTTGTCCGCTGCTCGAGCGCGATAATGTACAGCAGCAGCCGCCCTGACCCGCGCGCGAGTGTCTACCTTACAGAGTCCCAAAAGGCAGCTCTGGTTAAATATCAAAGTGTTCATTTGTATTGTGGTGGAGTTTGCTCATCAAAAACACTCTCAGATCGGAGTGGCGAGCGCCAGGTCGAGGTGGTCGTACTGCACGCAGCTGAGCAGCACTTCGGGGAGCTCGGCCTCGTCGAGCCCTTCGACCACGAAGCCCATGTCCACTTTCAGCGACGTCGAGTGCGAGCGGCAGAGCGCCGTCACGTGCTTGGCGACGCGGTCCGAGGATACGTCGACGACGACTTCGAGGTACGACTGTCCCTGGAAGTAGGACACCTCGAGCGCGTGCGAGAGGATCACGGGCTTGGCGCCGACACTCTTCTTGACTACCCACGGCCCCTCGGGGATGCCTGGGATCAGTTTGAAGCGGCTCTTGCGGAACGCGTCGTCGCTGGCGAGGAAGCGCTGCCAGAGTGCCTCGCCCTCTCGATGGCTCCGCGCCTGCGTGCTGATCTCTTTCTTCAGCGCAAAGTACTGCACGCACGCGACCAGCGGCGCGCCGGGGATGATCAGCGTGACCACGAAGAGCTGCGGGACGTCGTTGCCGTACTTTGCGATCGCTTTCTGCACGAAGCTCTGCTTGGACTGCGAGATGTGGAGCAGGTCATCGTGCTTGCCGCTGAACAGGTCGAACCAGACGAGCTCGAACACTACCATCCCATTCATACACAGAACACACGGTGATGGTTAGAGCGCTGCTACTGCTGCTGTGACTGTAGCAGCCATCGATACGCATTGTCTTACATGGCGACTCGGTCGTCTCCTTCAGCTTGCTCTGCAAGTAGCTCTTGGAGCGGACTTTGAAGCCCATCCAGTCCGGTTCAAGCCACATCTTCCGCAGCTTTGGCGCTTGCTCGGTGCAGCTCTGCGCCTGATCTTTCCAGGACTTGAAGCCGAGAGGGGATCTGGACGTCGGCGAGCTCTCGGACTCTGTTTATCATAGTGGGGAGCGCACAGATAGTCAGCACAGAGCGTCCACGAGCGCATAAAGTCAACGTGCGTGCGGCACGGACCTTTCGTGGAGCGCGTGGTGTGCTCGACCTGGAGCTCGAGCGGACACAGCTTCTGCATGGTGCTGCTGCTGGTTTGGATGCGTGTGGGGAGGTGGAGTTGGATCGTCACAGAGAGGCGGCGAATACAAGAGTGAGGGATTAGACTGAGCGCACGAGCGGCAGACAGTAAACCGGGACAGTATCGCCAGCAGCACCGCCAGCAGCATCGCCTCGCGTTAGCTGAGCCTCGTTGGGTGCGCGCCAAGGATAGTGTCGCAGCGTTCGTTGAAGATCGATGCAGGTTTTCTCAGACGGATCCTTCTCTCGCGTGCTCGCTCGCTCGCTTGCGCACAAACATAGACAGCGAGTATGTTCTTATGTGCTCGGCTGGCGTCTGGGCTGCGTGTGCGAATGAGCTAACCTTGTCGTTCTGGTGATGAGCAAAAATAGCACATGTAGCCATCTATTTGCGTCCATCCTCCATGTCGCTTCTGCAGCGCAAAATCCCATTCCGCCGTGAGCAGTTCCAGCGGGATGCACGCGAGCAGGAGCGGTACAAAGCGCCGGAACGCGCCATCACCACGACGACTGAGCAGCTTCTATCGGCACGTTCTGCATTCGCTTCCTCGTCGTCCTGTGGCTGAGTGTGTGGTGCGCCGGCGATGAGGAGCCAGTGCGCTGCGCATAGAAAGCAGTCCATGCTGAGTTCTTCACTTGGTCGCTCGTTCGGCGGATGCTCGAACTGTGCACTTTCCGAGAGGTTACACGACAGATGGCTCCATGTTGCAGTCGATTCAAAAAAGAGTCGCGATTTAAGGATGACTCCGAGGTAAGGACAGTCTCGATCGAGAACGAGGGAGAAGTTTGTTATGGCCTCATGCTGGGAAGGACCAATGAATTGATGAAAGAATTGCAGATTTGCTGCCTCTTTTCGGTTTCGGCACCAACTTCAACGACGCAATTCAAAGAGTCGCATGCTCGCAGCTCTGAAGGGGTGCAAGCTCGAGAACGAAACCGAACGCGCAGTTCACACAGAAGCCTGCACTCTGGCTCCATTTTGCAGCAGCACGTGCGTCTGCGACAGCGACGGTGGCTGCACACACTCCGACATCCGCTCTGCAGCGCGCACACGACACGACCGCCAGACCCACCGCATGGCGCAACAGCGATCGCAGGCGAAGCGCAAGGCGACCGTGCAGCACTCGGCGTGCAGTGCCACTCCGGCTCCGCGACATGTGCCCAGTAATGGTCTCGAGAAAGCTGCATCCGCGCCGCTCGTCCCAGTCACACCACCGGTAGACGTGCCGTCGCCGTCCAAGATGCGGCCAGTGAAGAAGTTCTCGACGAGCGTGTCGCCGCTGGACCCGGCGGACCACCGCTCGGGCGTACACACGTCCGAGTTCCGCGGTTTGTACAACCTGGCGATGATCGCCGGCGCGATCTACACAATGACGACGTCGCTCTCGAACCTGCTCTCGCGTGGCGACCTCTACGACCCCAAGCTGCTACTCTCAGTGTTCTACTCGTGGCACTTCCTCGAGGTGCTCGTGACGTTTGCGTGCCAGACGCTGTACTCGTACACAGCCCTCATCCCTGTGTACATGGCCGGCACGCACTGGTTCTCGGGACGGCTGCTGATCAACATCGTGCACCACGTCCTGCAGAGCGTTATGTTCGTCTTCACGGCCATCTGCATCATCTCGCGCGACTGGGGCACCGTCCACGCCGTGTCGGCGTTCGTCGAGTGCCTCGTGCTGATCATGAAGATGCACTCGTACATCCGCACCAAGCTCGAGCTCACGCGCAACGAGAGCACGGCGCCAGACCCGGACATGAAGGACTTCACGCTCTACCTCTTCTACCCGACGCTCGTCTACGAGCCGAAGTTCCCGCGCACCGACAGGATCCGCTGGGGCTACGTCGTGGAGAAGTTCGTGGCGAACGCGCTTGCGATGTCGATGCTCTACATCATCGTGACGGACCACGTGATCCCGCGGCTGGAGGACTCGGCGCTCATGAACCCCGTGCTGGTCGTCATCAACCTTCTGCTGCCGTTCCTCGGCTGCTACCTCATGATCTGGTTCATCATCTTCGAGTGCATCTGCAACGGCTTCGCGGAGCTCACGTACCTGGCAGACCGCGACTTCTACGGCGATTGGTGGAACAGCACGACGTTCGACGAGTTCGCGCGCAAGTGGAACAAGCCCGTACACGAGTTCTTGCTGCGCCACGTGTACCTCGAGAGCCTCGAGACGTACAAGCTCTCGAAGCGCAGCGCGACGCTCTTCACGTTCCTCATCTCGGCCGCGCTCCACGAGTGCGTCTTCGTGATCGTCTTCCGCACCGTCAAGATGTATTTCTTCATTCTCCAGATGCTGCAGGTGATCATCATCATCTACGGCCGCGGCTTGAAAGGCACGCGCGTGGGCAACTATATCTTCTGGTTCGGCATGATCCTCGGACTGCCGCTGCAGGCTGTGATCTACTGCCGCGAGTACCACGGCGGCGAGCCAATCTTCATGAACCTGATGGTGCCGGTGATGATCGCAGGCTTCGGAAGCGCGCTCGCCGGCTCACTCCTGTACATGCGAGCCCACCACCAGAAGCGAGAGTGACTGCTCGAGTGAAGAACGAGATGCATGGTGATACACAGTAGACATTCTATAACCTGCAGTTTTTTTACAGAAGCGCCATGCTCTCTCTCTCTCTCTCTCTCTCTCTCTCTCTCTCTCTCTGTCTCTCTCTCTCTATATC
>JAADWH010000456.1:0-22070 GCA_023335995.1 Globisporangium nagaii
AATTTGTCTTTGTCTTAGTATACGATGGATATTGATTTGTGGTCTGCGTGTGACCTGCAAAAGTTTTTAATTTGTTTAATTTTAAAACCTCCGAGAGTGAATGGCGCTGTCAAGCTTCGTTAGCCAAGGGAGCCCTGTATTTCAGACGGGCTGCCAAAAGAAGTTTCGGAGAAATATGGACTTGAGAAAACGAGACTTTGTTTTACCAACAACAGAAAAGCGATCTTTTCTGCGTGCGAGCAGACTCGAAATGGTCGGCGCGAATGCCGCGAAATGATGCACCCAGACAAGCAAACACTCCGGTTCGCTCACTGTGAAGTAACGCAGCTCGCCCACGACTATTGCGCGCTGTACAGCCGCTGGTGCCTCTCATTCATCACTCGACTGCTGCTTCAGAATCGTTTGCTTTCCTGTTCAGTTCGCGTCCAGTTCGTCCGGCGGAGAGAGCTCACAAAGACGAGCTGTCTCGCATCGGATCTCTCTCTATGGCGGTAGTGAGCAAGCAGCTGACTCAGTCTCGTTTGCCAGTCTGGTTTTTGTCTTCGAGGTTTGAGCGCTTTTGGTGAGAGCGCTTCTTTTTGGTTTGGGGCTGCTTCAGTGTCTCACTAAAAAGTGAATTTTTGCATTTCTCTCGCAATGTGGCTTCACTCTCCCTTTGGCCGCTTTATGTGCAGTGTGGGGAATGCGTGAACCAATCACTCCTTTTCCCAGACATCAACCTGCGCTCGCTTTCGGCGGGTTTACCTTATTCCAACCTCTCATCCGTAACAAGAGGCGCAGATGCAGTCGATCTCATGCCAAGCTGACGATGCTCATCAGCCTGTTTAAATTATAACAAGAGAAACGCTCTGCAGCCATCAAAACCATCACTCCGCCCTTTGCCTCGCTTTTTTGACAGGCGCTGAAGTAACACGCCTGCTCAGCAGCAAATGCATTGAAAACCAAACGCGTCGGAGCGATTACGAAAGCGACTTCGGAAGTGCGCGCTTCAAGCAGCAAATGTATCAAAAACTGAGGGCAGCGATCAGATCTCCTATAATACAGGGCCGATCACAATATGGAGTAGCGACGGTAAATGCTCCCCTGAGTTGAGATTGAGAGGTTACTTCAGCCGCGCAGCTCGAAAAAGCGGCAGAGACGAAGACAAGCTCGCACATTTCTTTCTTCGTTCCCTCTCGCACGCCGAGCCAAACGGCGGCTCAACCAACGCCCGCAAGCCTCGCCCCCAAGCGCCAGCAGCCTCTGCGATCTCTCTCTCGGTCTCGACCACTCGCCATCATGCTCTTTGGAGCGCAGTACGACGACGAAGGCAGCGGACCGTCGCCCACGCAGCCGCGCCGGAAGAAAGCAGGCAGCCGCCGCAGCGCCAACGGCAACGGCAATGCCGCCGGGTCCACGACGCCCGCGAAAGGCGCGTCCAGTCGGAAGCAGCGCAACGGCGCGGGTGCCGCTGCTGCTGCGATGGCCAGCACGGCGACAGCTACAGCGACGAGCTTCAGCCCGTCGTCTAGCTCGCACTCGTACCAGTCGACGAGCTCGTCGTCGATCAACTCGCTCGCGGGCTCGTTCAACAACGAGAACAACAACTACAACTACAACTACAACCTCGGCGCGATCGGCCGCATCAACTACCCGGGCGACGGCTTCGACGGCCGCCTGAGCGCCGCGAACACGCCCGTGAAGCCGGCGTCGATGGCGGCGGCGGCGGCGAACACGAAGCGCCGCACGAACGCCGCCGACCCGGTGAAGCGGTACGCGAAGCTCTTCGGCGTGCTGGACGAGATCTCGCCCGTGCCGCTCGCCGTGGACAAGACCGTGATGTACCCGTCGGTGTGGAAAACGCTGCGCTTCCGCAAGAAGATGATCCAGCTCGCGTCGAGCCTGAGCGTCAAGCCGATCTGCGTGACGGGCGTCGACGGCTTCTTGGGTTCGTGGATCGTGTGCGAGCTGCTGAAGAGCGGCTACCGCGTGCGCGGCACGGTGCAGAACCGCAAGGACGACGTGTCGGGCATCCTCGCGCTCCCCGCCGCGAAGAAGAACTTCACGGTCGTCGAGACGTCGCTGCTGACCCCGGAAGCGTGCGATATGGCGGTGCACGGTACGGCGCTCGTTTCTATCGTGTTTGTATTTTGTTCCATTTTATCGTTTTCTTTCTGCAAATGTCTGACCTTTGGGTGGCGCTTGATGGGAATGCGACGCTGCTGCGCAACAGGCTGCGACTTTGTGATCCACACCGGCACGCCGTCGTCATGCTCGGTGCGCGACCCGCTCTCGGAGCAGCAGGAGCCTGGCGTACACAGCATTGGCAGCCGCATGCACTGCATCATCCCGATGATGACGAACTTCATCCAAGCGTGTGCGCGCGCGCGCGTCAAGCGGGTAAGTGTTGTGTGCTGGTTGTGCTGGTTGTGCTTTCCCGCAGAGCATCGTCTTATTTCGCATCGATTGGGCTGCTGCGACTATAGGTCGTGCTGACGTCCTCGGTTGCCGCGATGGCGGACTCGGTGTCGCCGCACTCGATTGTCAATGACGCGTGCTGGAACATCTCGTCGTCGCTCGAGCGAAACCCGCACTTCTTGAGCCTCAAACTGGCAGAAGAAGCTGCGTGGCAGCTCGTCGACCAGCTCCCTCGCGATCGCCGGATCGATCTCGTGACGATCAATGTGCGTTTGTTGTTGCCATGGTTGCGCTGACTGATGCAGTTGCGCCAGGGATACTCACTTGTCCGTCTGTGTCTCTTCGTTGTTCAGCCTGGAACTCTGTTCGGCCCTGCGCTCTCGAAGAACAAGCTCGCGCCTGGGAACCAGATCATCTACGACCTAATCACGGGCCAGTACTCTGCTCTGGTGGATCTGAGTAAGCATTTGCTCGTTTGCTCGTTTCCGAGAGCTTGGTGTCAATGGCGTGAGACTTACACATGCTGTTTCTCTGTGTGTTGCGTGCAGACTGGAGCATGGTGGACGTTCGCGACTGCGCGCTCGCGCACATTGCTGCGCTGGAGAACAAGGAAGCTCGCGGTCGCTACATCTGCGTGAACAAGACCGTGTGGATGAAAGACATTGTGGACATTCTGTCGCACAACGGCTACAGCGGGCGTGATCTCCCATGGCGGGTACGTCTCATGCACATCGGCGAGCGATCGATACCACTGTGCGTGTTTCCCTGACTGGCGATTGGTTGCACTGGTGTGCTTACAGGTTGGACTTCCAAACTGGGTGGCTCGATTGCCAGCGTACTCTGCGCAGCTGGGACAAGTCGGCGCGTCTCTGTATGCGAAAGACCCGAGCATCGTGCGACCATCGCCGTACTTGAGCGACAAGATCTCGGACGTGCTCAACGTCCAGTTCCACGAGCTCAACACCACGATCATCCAGTCTGCCAATGATCTGTTGAAGTGGGGCTTGATCAAGCCGTGGGCGGAGGACCATGAAGCGATCGATTGCGCGTGCTGCAAGAATGTGTTCACGTTCTACAGAAGAAAGCACCATTGCCGAGTACGTTCCCCCATGTACCTGCTGCGTCGAAGGACGCTTGAGAACTGGAAACCTGGACGCTGACTTCTTCTTTGATCGTGTAGGAGTGCGGTGAGATCATTTGCCACGAATGCTCGATGTCTCGTGCAGTCGTGGAAGGCAGTGAGGGTCGTGCGAGATTGTGCGACCGATGCGTGAAGAACTCGATCCCGGAGCTGCTTGAGATGCTGCGCTCCGACGACCCCGACAAGAAGCGCAAGGCGGTGGTGGCACTGGAGTCGCTGCTGGAGAACGATGTGAACCACGACTTTGTCACGCGGTTTGGCGGCATCGTGTCGTTGATGGAGGCGCTGCACAACTCGGACGCTCTGATCTCCGTCCACGCCGCCGGAGCTCTCTGCGCGCTGTCGTCAAACGTCTCGAGCACACTCCAGATGGTGTTGGAAGGAGCAGTGTTGCAGATGCTGGAGGTTGAAGAAGCGTCGAAGACGTGGGGCATTTGCTTGCAGGCGCTGCGGAACATCTGGAAGCAGATCAACCGCGCCGATTTCCGACGGATGCTGCATGCTGTCGCCCGCGTCTCTGCTGACGCGAACATCGGTGAGCTGAGCGCTGAGCTCGTATCTCTCTGAGGTTTATGTCGCCTCGCTGACTTTCTGTACTTGTGTTTGCGGTGCAGGTGAGCTGCGAGGAAACATCCTACTGACGTTCGTGCACATGATGGACGCGAGCGAAGTTCCGAACCTTCTTTCGGAGGGTTTGTTCTCGGTGCTGTACCACATGCTGCAGTCGGGCGACGAGTTTCCTCGTTGTGCCGCGGCGCACGCGATCAAGCACCTCGTTCCTCTCGAGTACGATCCGGACTTGACGATCGATGTGCCGCAGTATGTGGTCGATGACCACGAGGAGCTCTTCTTGAACTCCTCGCTGTCGGATCTGCAGTTCCTCGTGAAGGGCCACATCGCGCCGATCAATGCGCACAAGGTCGTGCTGTTCTTCCGCAACTCGTATTTCAAGAACATGGTGAGAGTGAGTTGCCCCGCCGACTATTTTTCAGACTGCATGGTAGTAGGACGTGTTTGCCAGTGCGCTGATCTGACTGTGTGTGCTTCTCTTTTCGCAGTTCGGGACAGCTACGAGCCAAACAGCTATGATTGAGGTGGACAACTGCAGCTACGAGGTGTTTTCGATGCTGCTTCGCTTCTTGGTGCGTTTGCGTGCTCTTTGGTCGTTCTCTCTCTCTGTCGTGCAGGGATGTGGTTATCTCACGGAGCGAGATTTCTCTTCTTTTTTTTTCTTCCCTTTTAGTACACGGGCAAAGTCGACATCACGTCGGAAATTGCAGTCGAGCTGCTGCGCGCGTCATCGTTCTACTGCGTGCTCGAGCTCCAGAAGCGCGCCGAGGAGTTCCTGAGCCGAGAGATTTGCGTCGAGAACGTGGTGAACCTGCTGTCGGTGTCGGAAGAGTGCAACGCGCAGGATCTGAAGAAGAACTGCGTGCCGTTTCTATTGCGCCACATCCACGACGTCGTGCGTCTCCCAGCGTTCCGAGAGCACCGGATACAAGCGAGCGAGGAAGTGCTGAAGGCGCTCTCGAGCGTGCTCGGTCCTGACTGGGAGGCGAGCTACAAGAAGTTCATGGAGACCGACCGCACGCCGCACGGCAAGCCAAAGCGACAAGACAGCTACAACGAGCCGACGCCCCAGCCGACACCGCAGAGCCTGCCTCGCGAAGTGCCCGAGTATCTCCTCGCGCCGGAGTTTTTATTATCCCCCATCCCGCCGCCGAGCAACAACGGCTACCAGCCAGCGTTTGCGACTGTGGACTCGCCACTGCAGTACAACGGAGGCGGAGGCGGCGGGAATGCGGATGCGAGCCAGCAGGAGCAGCCGTCGTACATGAAGGCGTTCCGGAACGAAGACGTGGTCTTCAACCGTCCGTACGGCTACTCGGAAGACTTTTCCGAGGGCATCTCGGAAGGCGTCTGCTGAGCAGTGCGTGCCTGCGTGCGCTGCGCTGCGCTGCGAGTAGAGAAAGCCGAGGTAGTTTTTAAAGTATTCCCCCATTGTGCGTTCTGTATTTCCCTCCACCTCGCTGATTAACAAATACCACGGAAGCCGTGAAAGCTTCTCGCGCGAGTTGGTGCCATTGCTCGTGCTCATGCTCGTCGTCGCCGTTTTGCGCAGTGTTTTACTCAAACCTATCAAACAGCGTTTGCGCTCTCTGCGCTTCAATTCAGCCAAACAGGCTGTCTCTTATTCAGCGACGTTCTCGATTTACTTGCTATGTTCAAGTCACCTGCTTCTTCCTCCCCTCCCAACTCGCAACGCGGAGTGTTTGCGTGCTGCTGCAGTGGGTCGATATGACGCTCGGTAGGTTTGAAGCAGCATTCTCGTGAAGCGTTTGGAATAAGCAAGCCAGCAAACAGCATTAGCAGTCGAGAGACGAGAGAAGAGAGAGAAGCAGTCCGGACGAGCGAGCGATTGTGCGAGAGACGATGGCGCAGTTCGGCAGCGAGGACGAGCAGAAGCGCCTGGCGCACGCTAGCGGTCTCGACGGGCTCGGAGGCGGCGGCGACGGCGCGCTCGTGCGCGTGGGCAACGCGACCAACGGCGCAGTCTACGACATCGCGCTCGCCAGCAACGAGTACGTCCGTTCGTTCGCTCGTCCACGGGACAGCGTTTGCTCTGCTGGCTGTGTTGATGCCTGGCAGTGCGGTGACAGACTTGCTCACCGCTGATTTATGTGTGCGTGCGTTGTGTCGTTACTGCATGCTGCTGCTGGTAACAGACTTGTGGTGGAGGAGCTGCGCGAAGAGTTGCGCAAGTGCAGCGGGATCCCGGCTGCCGACCAGATCCTGCTCGGCGGCCCGCCGTACGCGCGCTTGGATCCGCGGCGCGCGGTTGCGCACTACGGCTTGCCAGCGGTGCGTTCAATATTATTTTTGATTCTTACTTGAGCGCCAGTGCTGCGCGCGGATGTAACCCATCGCATGCACATTGCTGATGCTGTTGATGCTGTTATGCACAGGATGACAAGCACGTGTTCCTATACGATCGCCGCATGCTGTCGAGCGAGACGCCGGTGCCGCCTTCAGACATGAAGCTCGAGCCAGCAGCCGTTCAGAGTGCGTTTATTGGTTACTGAGCCGCTCGCGGGTGGATTCTTTGCATTGAAATGCTGCTCTTGATCGCTTACCCAATGGCAATCACTCAATGCACACGCAGTACCGTCGAGCGCGACGTCGGCGTCGAACGCGTCGCGCATGCTGAGCGAGTCGTCGAGCCCGATTCTGCGTGCGCTGGCAGACTACGAGGCGCACTTCCAGTTGCAGGTGAACCAGAGCCAGGCGCTGGAGCAGAGCGCGGTCGCGAACATCCGCGCGTGCGAGCAGTGCGCAGCAGAGCTGCACGTGCAGGCCGATGCCATCGGCGCTGCGATCGCGAACCTCGACATTTTCAAGGCGTCGATGAGCAAGCACTTCACGCCGTTCTGGATGGATTTCGAGGAGTCGAGCGCGAAGCACGTGCGCCTCCTGAGCAATTTCGAGGGCTACCTGGCGGGGCTCTCGACGATTACACTGCACCCTGCGGTGGCGACGGACGAGCGCAAGACGCTGTACGACTGCATCCCCGTGGAGCGCGAGCGCGAGTGGGCTGCGCAATGCGAGCAATCGCACGCGCACGTGCGCACGCAAGTGCTGCGCCTACAGAGTGTGCACGACGAGATCTGTCGCGAAGTGAACGCGATCGTGAACTCTCAGGAGATGAGTGTGTTCGAGTACAATGACGCTGTCCAGGAGCTGTCGCAGATGAAGCGCCTCGCGGGTGCGCACGCGCAGATCACGAGCAAACTGAGCGAGAATCTGGGCTTCGTGATGCGCAAAATCGCGCAGACTTCTGCGGAAGTGACGCCGTCGTCGACGATGTTTGCGTCGTCGAACGCGCTCGAAGTCTGCCGCGGAATCGACGAGCTGTACCAGAAGCAGCACGACATGGTAGAGTGCCGCGGATGGGAAATGGTCGTGCTGTTGTCCAGATGCTCCTGCAATTTGTTGCTGATGCTGCGGTTTGTTTTTTTGTCGTGCACAGCTCCCAGAAGCGCAAAAGATCGCGGAGCAAGTGAATGCGAGCCTCGCAAAAATGTCGGCGGCGAAAATTTCGTTCTACGGGATGGTGCACTCGAACTTGCGCCAGATCTCCATCGCGCAGTCGAAGATCCGCGACTTTGAGAACTCGCTGGCGATGCTGAAAGAAGCGCTCGGCGCGCAGAAAAAGCATTTCCACGAGCTGGAGCATCTCGAGAAGCTCCCAGGTGCGCTGCATGTCTGTGGCTGATGTCTGTCATATTGTTTGCAGCTGTTGCGAGTCGTCTGCTGATTGGAACGCTGTTGCTGCTTTGATCTTCTGCTTTGACAACGGCGACGACGATGGTGCTCAGAATCGTATGCGGCTTGCTTGAAGGAGATCGCGCGAAGACTCAAGTACGGAAACAAGTTTTCCGATCGGATCCAGTCGATGGCTGAAGAGCTGGCGCAGCTTCGCGAGGAAGAGGTGCGTTTTTCTAGATCGCTCGCCAAGCTGTCTTTTCGTCTGGAAACGATGAGCTGACGTCGTTTGCGCGATACCGTGCAGGTGCAATACCGAGAAGTCTTTCTGCGGAGCTTTGGACAGCACCTGCCTCGAGACTTCGTGTCTGGGCTTGCTGAGAAGCCCTCTCACTGCGAGTTCCGGATGCGACCGTTTGATCAGGTATGTGTGAGCTTTGTTGTGTGGCACCGGCTTTTGGGGTTGGCGATACCTGACCCACGTCTCTTTCTTCTTTCTCGAGTGCAGAGCTTGCCTCAGATCGAAGACGACTCGGAGGATGCTGACGATGTGCTCGACGGAAAAGCCGACTCGGACAACCTCTCGCGCGAAGAGCCACAGTTCGGGGGAGACAGCTTCCGAGGCAGCGGCTTCGACGCAAGCAACGGGTCGCTCGATGGACTGAACGAGGCTGCTGGCAGTCTAGAGGTCCAGCTCCTGCAGAAGCGCTGCGAAGAGCTGGAGTCGCGAGTCTCGGAGCTGACGGCCGAGCTGGAGTCGAAGAAGAACATGTACTTTGGCTCCGAGAGCGGCTCGATATCGCGATCGGATTTGTCAAAGACGAGCGCGCGAGGAGGCGACAGTTCGTGCGAGTTCCCACTGGTGCTCGCGCTCGCTGCGACTGCTGGCGCGATGTCGAGTCCGTCCGACGCGGATCGCTCGAGTTCGCTCGAGAGAGAGCTTTTGTCAACCAAGCTTGCCCAAGGTGCGATCTGGATGGTGTGCATAAGCGGAAGGTTGGGGGTAACCTGTTGCGGCTGACGATGTTGCTGCACGGTTAGAAGAAGCTGAGAGCCAGGAGAAGCGCGAGAAGGACATGCTCATCGCTAAGCTCGAGGTGTGTTCATTGCGCAGCATGTTGTCCACCGCTCGCGTCATGTCTGCATGTGCGCTGACATTGTTGTGCTCTTTGTGCACAGAGCGAGAACCAGCAGTTCCTCATGAACGCCACTGCGTTTGAAGAATATCCTCTTTTTGCGCGCGCTGTATATGCATGCTGCATCGCCATCGATATTTTGCAACGGTGTGTTCTCCTTAACCGTCGTTCGCTTCTGCACAGAGATCCAGGAGCGCACGCGACGCGAGAAGCTGCTGCAAGACAACCAGACGAAGCTCCAGCACTCGGTCCAGTCGCTGCAGTACAGCGTCGGTCTGTACAGGACGTCGCTCGTGAAGGTCCTGAATCTCCTGCAGCTGCCGATCGAGAAGGACGGGCATGAAGTTCACGTGGAAGAGTACCTGGGCTCGAACATCAGCGCGATCGAGTCTCGAGTGCACGAGCTGCTCACAAGCGCGGACGCGGAGAAGGTGCCAACCACACTGCTCGTTCGTTCTTTATGCTGCTTGCGTGTGAAGAGTGCTGCTGCTAACACGAACGAATGGACACACGCACTCTGCAGCTCTTGCGCAGCGAGCTCGACAGGCGGCAAGAGGAGTTGAGCCTGCGGAGCTCGGAGAACGACGTGAACGACTCGTTCAAGATCTCGTTCCGCGTCTTTGACGTGAACGACCTGGCGCTGTTCCTGCCGACTTCTGCACCGGGCAGCGACGCGCAGCGCGTGTACCTGGCGTTCCATCTGGGCTGTCCGCACCGGTTCCTGTCGGAGGAGTCCATATCGTCGTTCAGCATTGGTGGACGGTGAGTGATTGCTGCTTTGTTGTCTTTGCTGTGTCGATCGGGTGTTGTTGTTGCTGTTGTTGTGATGCTGTTCGCGCTGAGACTCACGTGTATGTGTGCATCTCGCAATGCTTGCAAAGATATCCCGACTACGTCGTGGGCCGCATTGTGCTCATCGACGAGCAGGTGGCGACGGAGGCGAACAACCCGTACGGATTGTCGTTCGGCACGACGTTCTTCGTGCTCACGGTCGCAAGTCTGCACGAGAGCTGAAAAGCGCCAGCTCCCTGTTAACGATTGCAACATGTAACGGAAGCGAGACTCGCACCTGAACCCGCCACCTTTAGGGTTCTGGGTTTTAAGCAACTAAAATCGAAGCATACAAAAGCCAAGAGCAGAGAGCACAGCAGCCCGCACGCTTGGAAACTGTATGCTCTGTCGCTCAGCTCATTTTGTGCTGACGCTCTTCCGCAGCACAATCCGAATCCGAATCCAAGCAACAAGACGATCCGAGCGCGCGACGCGACGCGACACGACACGATGCAGGCCGCGATGGAGGATGTGAACCCGCGTAGCACGGTCGAGCAGTTCGACAAGGAGTTCCGCCGCTACACCACCAAGCAGGTACGGGTCGCTCTCGCACCGCCGGTCTATGATAGCTATTGACTCACGTGTTGACACGCACTCGCAACGACGTCGCCATCATCCGCGGACAGGGCGGCAAGAGCGCGCGCGCAGTGGCGATGGCGCGCGCCGAGCTCGCCAAGTACCGCGCGCTGCTGTTCCAGGACAAGAAGCTCGAGGAGGCCAAGGTCAAGAAGGGCCGTCTGAGTCCAGAGGACAAGCGCAAGTACGAGAAGAAGATCGAGGAGATCGAGAAGGCGCTCGACAAGTTCCACACCGACGTCGCGGGCTACAATAAGACCAAGGCGGCGTGCGTACTTCTTTTTTTTATTATCATTATGAGCGTGTCTGTCTGTCTGCAGCGTGTGAACTCACTCGTGTGTGTTGCTGCTATCCTGTCGCTTGTAGGCTGTCGTTTGCGCTCCTGGCGGCGTTCGGACTGCTCGCGTTCTTCCAGCCGTGGAATCGCCTCAAGTTCAGCGACAACGACGAGCTGTAGGCGCTAAGCAGAAGCAGAGCGCAACGGGAACGCCAACTGCCCATAGAGAAAGAGTCGATGCGACCACGAGCAGCTCCATGACACGCACAACAATGGCACGTTTGCATTTTCCATACGCCACTGCGACCAAGTGCGGCGCCATTTTGCATTTGTCTGCTTATGCTCACTATCAACACCGCTCTTCTCCGAACACCTCCCATCCAACTCACGCACGCACACACTCCTTGACGCAGAGCTGCGTCCTTAAATATGCTGTCCTATCACTCGTGCTGCGCGAGCGTGACTTTGATCTTGCCGCAGAGCGTGCCCGTGCTCTTGCCGCCGACCGAGAGGTCCACCTCGAAGTCGTACGGGTGGTCGCCGCCGTTCTCCAGACACGCCTGCGGGATGCTCACCACGCCCTGGCCGAAGCACTGCGCCGCCGTGCCACCCAGGTGCACCTTCACGGCCGCGTGCATCGCGCCGCTCGTGACGCGCGCGAACGTGGCGTGCGAGATGCCGTCGCGCACAAAGTCGACCCACTTGCGGTGCGCCACGTTGCTCTTGAGCAGCTGCTCGTCCGAGTTGTCCGAGTACACGCCGCCGCTGAGCGCGTCCGCGAGCTCGTGGAGCTTGCGCTGCTCGGAGAAGATGTCCTCGGACGGCAGCGGGAACACGACCGTCATGAACGCTGTGACCACACACAAAAGCGCAACATAACCGGTGTTAGCGATGGCGCAGCGCGTGACAGTCCCACCATATACAAGTTCCAGGTCGCACCTTGGTCGAGACGCCTGTCGCCGCCAGTGTGGTGCCGCTGCGAGTTGCCGCGCGTGCTCGTCGCGTCGCTCGCGCGCTGGTCCAGGTGGTGCTGCTCGCCGCTCACGAGGAACGTCGGGTGGATCTTCCAGTGGATCGCGCTGAAGTCTACCTTGAGCATGCACTCGTAGACGCCCGAGATGTTCTGCATGCGGCGCCACTTGCGCGGCGGGAGCGGCGGACGCTTGGGCATCGGCTCGAACTCGCGGTTCACGAGCGCGTGGAAGAGCGCCACTACGGGCTTGTGGTCCGAGCACTTGACGTCCTCGCACGACGTGTACAGCGAGCAGTTGAGGCGCTTCGCCATGTCGCTGTGCGAGGCGAACAGGATGCGGTCTGTGTACGACGGCACGCGCGCGCCAGCACCTTTCACAGCAGTCGTGTAGTGCTTCGCGAGCTCCTGAGCTGACCACTTGGTGTTGGGCTTCAACCCTGCGCCGCGCTTGCGCCGGTACGACGGCGGGAACGTGATCTTGCCCTCGCGGAAGCCGAAGAAGATCTGCCAGCAAAGCCACAAGTCACACACACACAACGACAATCTCAGCTTCTGTCAACATGATCGAGGCATGACGCTGGAGAGCAAGTGCGACGGGTAGGCTAGGTACCTGGGACGACGCCATCCAGCTCTTGAGCTCGTCGTGCACGAAAATGTCGTCCCAGATGAACTTGTCGTCGATGCGCTCAAACTCCTCGAGGCTCGCGTTCGAGTCGGCGTCGTCGCTCGCACTCTTGGCGTTGCGCTCGATCATGCTCACGTCCAGACTCGTCTCCGTGTCGACGCGCGTGTCGCGGCTGGGGCCAATGCCACCGCTCACGGAGCGCAAGAGCATGCTGCTGTCGCTGAGGAAGCCCGAGCGCCAGCTCCAGCGCTTGCCCGACGACGCGATAGCGGCAGCAGTGCGACCGCCAGTGCCGCCATTGCCGCTGCCAGCGCTACCAGGCTGACTGCGGAGCTCGCTGCGGTGGATGTTCTCGACGAGCTCCAGGATCTCGTTCGCGCTCGCGTCGCGGTGCGTGAGGCGGTAGTTGAGGTCGCCGAGCACGAAGCTGTGGTGGTGCATGAGTGGGAACTCGAAGCCCACGTCCTCGACGTTCAGGTGCAGACCTTTGAGCATGTCGATGGCGTCGCGGTTGCGTCGCGCCACTTTCGAGCGGCCCTGTGGACACATGAAGGCGACAATGTCAGCAGTTGGCTCGCTGCGCTTCACCAGCAGCCCGAGCTTGGGACAACGCTCACTCACCTTGGAGTCGGACGACAAGTGGCACGTGACGAACGCAAAGGACGTGTCGTGGTAGCGGAACGCAAAGCCCACGGCGCCTTTGTTGGACGCGCGTGCGACCACCAGCGATTTGCCGCAGTTCACCTGTCATGAGCAACAAGCAACACAATACATCAGACACGAGCGCGAGGCAGCATGGCTCTGTGCAGAACTTTTGCACCTCTTGCTGCGCGGCTGGCGGCATGTAGAACGCGCCGCTCTCGACGTCTTCCGTCTTGATGAACACTGTGATCGCGATGTGTCCCTAATTGCCGTGCAGAGCAGCAAGCGAGTCAACTCAGATGCTCCCCATGTTGCCAGCACGACCATTTGTCCACACAAAGCCACAGCAGCAACAAAAGCGTACATGGTAGCCCAGCGAGGTGTTCCTGCTGCCGATCTGGCGCCGGAACTGGTGAAACGCGACTGCTGCCGGCGCTGAGGGAGACGACCGCCCCTCGATGTGCTGTTGGATCTGAGCGCGCGTCTCCGAGAGATGCAGGCACTCTTGCACGCCGATCACGTAGATATCGTAGCCCAGGGGGATCCACTTCGCCTGTATGAGCAGCATGGCACACACACAGAAGCAGATAGAGCTCAGCAAATCAATGTCCTATCGCGTGCGTGGTAACTGAGAAAGAGGCTGCCGAGCGCACCAGCTCGGTCTTGGAGAGCTTGGCCTCGCCCATGTTGAACGTCGAGACGAAGATGCTCGCGGGCTTCCCGTAGCTCTTGAGCAGCTGCGGACTCGACGCGTCGATGGGGAACACGGGCGGCGAGATCTCCTTGTACGACGCGCTCGGCGGCGCGCGCTTGCAGAGCGAGCGCAGCTTCGTGAAGAGCCCGCCGTAGATCACGCACGTGGCGAAGCCTTGGCTGCACAGCGTCAGCTGCATCGCGATCGCCAGCGGGAATTGCGCGTCGCCCACAAAGTTGCCAAACACTGGAGGTGGCAAAGCACGACAAGGACGAGGCGACACCAACATAGTCAGTACCAGCAAGCAAGCTGCCACTGCAGCCGACGTCGGCTCGCTGGCGCATGGATGATCAGACAGCTACTCACTGCGGAAGACGGCGCTGGGCAGCCAGAGGATGACGAAGGCGATCATATAGATGCGCAGCTTGAGCATGATGCGCCACGAGGACTCGATCGCGTCCAGGTTGCCCTGCCGCTGCGCGCGCTTGGCCACGTGCACGTGCGTCATGAAGAGGATCACGCACACGTAGAGGATCGCGAGCGCGACCCAGAGGTAGAGCGCCACGAACTGCCACTTCTTGGCGCCGATCCAGCAGTAGAACAGCGCGTCGCCAAACATGTCGCCTAGCACACAAACAAAGCAGTAAGCAAGCGAACAAGTCAACACACAAGCAAACAGTGAAGCACTTGTTTGCGTGTTGGACGCACCAGCAAGCAGACAGACGCTGGCGACGAACGCTGGGATGATCGTGAGCGCGATGTAGAGCTTGAACTTGTTGAGCAGCATGGCCTCGCTGTCGCGGTGCACCACTTTGCGGTACATGCTGTGCGCCATGCAGCAGTTCCAGATCACGGCTGCACTCGTAATGCAGAGAGAGAGAGAGAGAGAGAGAGGCACACCATCCAGTCAGTTGTCGTGCGATCAGCGTGAGGAGATAGCAGCGGCACAGACGTACACATGAGACCCGTGAACTCGAGCGCGAAGCCCTGCGCGTCGCACGCGAGCTTGTTCTGGAGCTCCGCCGGGTGCGCGAAAATCTTGGGGAACGAGTAGCTCAGGTCGAAGAGCGAGAGCATGGCGACCATGCGCTGGCTCACGCTCGTCGCGTGGCGCGTGCGTGACGAGCGCAAGAAGTGCCACAGGATGAACGCGCAGCCGAAGATCGAGAGCGAGTTGCAGCAGATGATCACGAGGCGCACGCTGTGCAGCTCGTCGGGCGTCAGCAGCGGCGGCGGCGGCGCGGCGTCCGGGGCTCGCGCCATCTGCGGTGGCGCTTGCACCAGGACGCGGCGCAGCAGCTCCGGCAGCATGGGTGACTTTGCTTTTCAGTACGAGTCGCTCGTGGTGGTCCGCTAGCGCACAAACAAGCAAGTCGGCGCAAGTTCTTGTGTGTGTGAATCGGTGTCGTCACACACACACACACACACACACTCGTGCGTCAAGCAGCAGCGAACTCGCTCGGGGCGGCGCGGTGCCTCGGTGGCGCTGGCGGGGTGTGGCGATTCTTTCTGTCGCGGCAGTGGGATCGCGCGGGAGCCCAAATCGCTTCTTTTTCCACGCAGCAGTTCAGTCGGATGGGTGATGAACTGCCCTCACTACAAGCAACGCAATCCGCAGCAGAGCAAACAAGTAGAGCGAGGAAAGCTGTGCGAGCTCTTTGACGCTTGTCGAATGGAGAAGGCGCTCCAAGCAAACACGCAGCGTTGCCAACCTCGCGGTGGCTCCGCTCGACTCGATGCCGTCATGGCGAACAAACAAGCCAGCGAGCCACACGAGCCATGTCGTGCAGAGCAAGTGCGCGCATGTGCGTGTTTTGTGTGCGCTCTCGCTCGATAATTGGCTGAAAGTCCGTTTGGTTCACAGCGCAATCCAAAACCCAAATCCAAACTGGCAAACGGCGCAAAAGCGACTCCGAGATGGTCGCGACATGGCGGCTCATCGCCGCGGCCGTGCTGGCGACGCTCGCGTACCTGCTCTCGAAGCCCGTGATGGCCGCGCTGCTCGTCACCATCCGCCGCCGCATCGGCAAGGGCTTCCAGTGCGTCTCCCTCGCGCTTCCTCTCCTTCGCGAGCAAGAGTTATTCATTATTGGCACCATTCTCACGTGATCTTGTGCTTCGAATGGATGGTATGTGCGCGCAGATGGATCGCCGACATGCAGCGCTACATGCTGCTGTACCTGTCGTGGATCTGCTTCCTGTTGCTGCTCGTGCTCATCGCCGAGTACGTGCTGGAGCTGGGCGAGAACGACACGGTCATGGACGCGCTCAAGTACGCGCTCGCGGTGCCCGTCGTGCTCGGCACCTTCGCGTTGCGCAAAGTGATCACCAACGTATGCCCTGTGCTGTGTTTGCTTTACTGCTGTTGTTGTGCGGCAGAATCTAACTACTGTTTGCTTGTGGTGTTATATCGCCGTAGATGGTAGTGCGCCACTTCAAGTGGGATCAAGACACGACCGAGTACGACACGCGGATCTTCGTCGTCACGGAAGGCATCAACGTGCGCTCGCTCTTGTGCTTGGTTTGCAATATCCAGCCTGCCCAGATAGTCTCGCTAACCACAGTGTCTGTCTGTGCCACTGCCACTGCCAGTCCTTCGTGTTCGTGCTGATCGTGGTAGAGATCTTTTACATCTTCTTCGTGTCGAACCAGTTGGCCAAGTTCCTGCTCGTGGTCGTGCTCGCGAGCCTCGAAATCCTCGCGATCCTCGCAGGCTTCACGACCGTAAGTCAGCAGAGCCACGCGCAGAGCCCTGTCTTCTCTCAGTGTGTCTGACTGGCTGCTTGCTTGCTTTGCTCACGCAGCTCAAGAACGTGGGGACGGGGCTCTTCCTGATCTTCGCCGAGCCGTTCCGCACTGGCAGCTGGTGCGAGGTGCGCGACCTGCGGGGCTTCATCGACAAAGTGTCGCTCGCGCGCACGACGCTGCGGCGCAAGGACGGCGCGCTCGTGTTCGTCCCCAATGGCGTGTTCGCCGACTGGCACCAGACGAACGGCAGCGCGCAGGAGGCGCAGCTGCACGAGCTCGTGCTGCAGCTGCAGCCGACGACGCCGATCGAGAAGATCCAGCAGCTCATCGACGAGCTCTCGGTCATTCTGCCGCAGTTCGCGATGCCAGATGAACCGATGAACAGCGGCCGCGGCGCCGGCGTGAGCTTCCGCGGCAGCGAGTCGGCTGCCTTATCGCCGCAGTCCTCGCGGTACCTGAACGACGCGATCCAGAGCTTCGCCACCAGCACCGACGCGCGTGTACCTTTCGCGACCGAGGAGCGCGGCTTCCGCGTCGTGCTCCACGCCATGTACCGCGTCAAAGTGAGCATCCTGGTCGATCGCGCGCGCTTTGCGTCCCTCGAAGCGGTCAAGACAGAAGTGCGTCGTGCGCTTGCTTGGTGATTGGAATGTGCATTTGTGTGAGACGCTAACTGGATTACACCTCTCTCTCTCGCGCGCGTGTGTATGTGTGCTTGCAGATAAATATGGCGATTGTCGAGAGCCTGCAGCGCATCGGCATTGTCGTCCAGCAGCGGACGCCGTGACGTCTCGACGAAGACGAGCAGCTAAAGACGCGTTCGTGGCTCTCAGCTCGGAACACTCGGTGAACCTAGATGACCGACGATTGCTGCCGTCGTTGGCGGATGCCGCTGTTGTCGCTGAGGTTTCTGCGGATGCGATCGAACGTCGGGAGGCTCGTGGGAGCGGTCTTGCTTTCTCCAGGAGACATCATCGCGTGCAGACTCGGGCTGAAGTTCACACCGAGTCGCGGAACAGCCTCGTCGCTTGTGTCGATTTGCAGCTTTGGAGCTCGAGAAGAAAGCGCCGGCGTCACCTCGTCACCATGCAGTCGCAAGCCCAGCTTTGCCAGGATCTCCGTGATGCGCAGCACAACCTGGCGCGATATACAAGGCACACACTCAGTCCAGACTGCTGCTACGAGAGCAAACCACGTCACGAACATAGTCTCAAGACACACCTCGGTTTTCTCCGCCATGATCTGCTTGATGTGGCGCTCCTGTGTGTAGTAGACGACGTGCACCGTGTACGAGTCCTCGATGCTGATCCAGAACCGCCCGTTCGAGCGGTCGTCGTCTTCGTCGACAGCAGCCGTGAGCTTGCGGGGCTTGGCTTTCGCGCGCATCGCGTCCCACTTGCCGCTGCGCTTCGTGTTCTCGAGCCCGAGCACAGCTTTTGTCTTCCTGCGGTGCTGCTTCTCCGCGTTCACGTGCAGCAAAAAGTTGTCGAGCTCCTGGATGAACAGCCGCACGACCGTAGACTTTGTCTTGTGGCTCAGGTGCACCGCGACGACGCAGCGCCGGTCGAGACTCTTGCTCTGGATCTCGACCGTGTTCTCGAGCAGGATGCCGTTCGGGATGTACGCGAGCCCCTTGTCGTACTGTCGCAGCGAGAAGCACTGGAGGTAGAGCCGTTCGACGACGCCCTCGTGGCCCTGAAAGCGCACGTGCGAGCCGCTCTTGATCTGCTCATCGATCAGCGCCATCAGTCCGCCCATGATGTTCTTGAGCTGACGGGACAACAACGTCGGAGCTGCTCGGTTAGCTACGGCAACTCCAAGAAAAGGCTGTTGCCAGACACAAAGGAGGCGCTGTGCGTACCCACGAGTGCGCGCCAAAGACGAACACGATCTCGACCATGAGCACAGCGACGGTCGAGATCTGGGACGAGTCGAAGTTCGTGATCTGCCCGATCTCGTCGATCATGAATGACGACACCACGGTCGCCACGAGCAGGATTTTGATTACCTGGGTCAGTTTAAGGCGAATAAGTTAGCACTCACATGATACAATGCTAAACACGAGAGAAAAACACAATAGGATAACAGGAGCGCACCCCAATGCCCTCAGTGATGATCATGACGCGACTGTAGTCGTCGTCGTCCTTGGACGCCGCGCGGTTCCAGCCTTTCACGCGGATGATGCCCTGCATCCAGCCATCCGCATTTCTTGTTTAGTATGTGTACAAGTGACTCACTAGAGCAGGATCTCAGACAAAGGCATCGCGGTACGCGAAGAGCTACGTACCCACGTGATGTAGTTGCAGAGCGCGATGACGACCCAGATGAGCGGGAAGCCGAGCACGAGCGTGATGATGCTCGTGATCGTGTCGTCCTCCATGTGCAGCACGTTGCTCAGGTCCATGACGTACGTGGAGAACCAGAGCAGCAGGATGAACACGACCCATGACAGCGGCTGCAGGAGGTCCTTCTCGAACTCCTTGATCCACACGAAGGCGTTCGGCACGGCGCGCCGCGTCAGCCGCAGCGAGAAGCGCACGAGCTCCACGCGGAACACGTAGGACGCCACGAGGATCGCGAGCCCCAGGAACACGCGCCACTGGTCGTTGCTCGTGGACGGCGAGCCGCCGAACGGGCTCGAGCCGCTGCTGCTACCATCGTCCGAGGTGACGCCGCCGGGCACGCCGTCAGCTCGAGTCGCCATGCTGCCTCCGATGCTGCAGTTTGGCTTTTGTGCGGAAATGGAGTTGTCGCAGTTGATGAGCCACCCTGCTTTGGCTTCGATCCCTGCTTTTGACATCAAAAGCAAATCGAGCGATGCTCGCCAAAACAGGGCTCGCTCTTGTTGAAAGGCAACAAAAGCCACCAAAAAGCCATGGAGACACCGCTGCGCCAATGGATCGGCGCGAACGAGCCGCGCGTGCGCGTGAGCGACAGCATCGACCCCGTCGCCAGCAGCAGCAGCGAGGGTAGCAGCAGCGACAGCGCTGCGCAGTACAGCGACTCGGATCGCTCGATCTTTGCTCGGAGCGCGATCCGGGCGGGACACGAGCTGATCGCGCTCCAGCGCGGCGCGTTCCTGAGTGGCTCCTCGTGGCTGAGCTCACTGGAAGCTGCGAGCGACGACGACGCAGCGGAATCATCCAACGAAGCTGTGCAGGCGCTGTGTAGAGAGCTGCGAGAGCTGCAGCTGAGCCCGACGGTGCAGCTCGTGATGGCGCTGCTGTACGAGTGCGCGCGGAAGGACAAGAGCCGCTTCGCTGGCTACCTCGAGCAGCTCCCGACGCGCATCCCGTTGCCCATGACGTGGAGCTCCGAGGCGCGTCGTATGCTCAAGCACACTGCAGCGTAAGACGCGAGCGTGCGTCACTGCACGGTTCTGTATGCGTGTATTTGTTTGTGTGTGCACCTGATGCTGTGAATGGATGCGCGCCATCAGGTTCCCTTCGATCGACGACGAGCTGGTGGCGAACATGTTCAAGAGCTTTGGCGCGCCGCTGGCCAGCAAGTTTTCGTCTCTGTGGTCCGCTGACGGCGAGGAGCTCACGCTCGAGCGGTTTCAGTGGGCGTACGCAGTCGTCTCGTCGCGCGCGTTCACGATCAGCGGCGCGAAGGAGCCGACGCTGTTGCCCGTGATCGACATGGCGAACCACAACCACGAGAGTCCGGCGGCGAAGATCGTGCAGGGCGACGGCGGCTCGTTCCAGGTATGTTTAGCTGCAGTGCTGGAACGCAACCGCAGCAGTCTAACGCTCATGCCTTGTTAGTTGGTCGCGCTGCGAGACATCGCCAAGAACGAAGCCGTGACGATCTCGTACGGCGATCTGTCAAATGCCGAGGTGAGTCTTTTGCTGTTGTCTGACCCACTCCTTGTATACGACAAAGTGTCCCTTTGCCAGGCTGTTGACATGTGTGTATGGATGTCGGTGCTGCAGCTGCTGTGTCGCTACGGCTTCGTGCTGCCAGACGCGGTGCCGACCGACTGCATCATGGTCACTAGCAGCGAGCTGTTGACGACGTACAGTGCGTTCCTGAACGACGACGCAGACAAGAGCAGTAGCTCGGATAGCGACGCGGAGGCTGCCGATCGCGAGGACAAGCATCAGCCTGCGGCGAAGAAACGCAAGCTCTTCCAGGAGAAGAAGGCAGCGCCGAGCGCCGACGACGCGCTGTTTTTCCTGCTCCACGGCGACCAGCAGCGCGAGTTTGGGCTCGCCGACGCGCTTCTGAGCTTCGTGTTTGCCAAGAGCCTGCCTGCCGAAGTGCTCTACGACGTGCTCGCTGTGCTGCTGGGCAAGCGCGACAAAGTCTACAGCGGCGTGCTGGAGAAGGAGGCGGCGAGCGACGTCGACGAGCGAGAGCGAGAGGCGGCGGCGCTCGTGCAGCTGCTCACGAAGCACGAGCGCAACGTGTGTCGCCGCATCCTACTGGGCATCATGACGCTCGAAGAGAACTCGAGTGACGAAGCCGATTTTGACGAGGATGACGACAGCGGAGAGAGCTCGTAGGAAGTCTTTTGAAAAGATACCAATGCAATAGTGCTTCCAAATAACGATGTGGAGAGTGAAGGCATGATAAAGCGATTGGATCAGTTTAGGTCACAATAAGTTTTAGTGTTGAAGTTTAGGCTGTTGAAGCGATCTGATTGGCTAAAACGAGTGACAAATCTAGCTGTGACGGATTGTAGAGGCACAATATTGCTTGCAAACAATCGACATTAGTATACAGCCAGCTCTTTTCTCGATCGCCTTTCTCGACGGCAATCACGCTCATGACCAGCTTTTCGACGTGACAAATTTTCCACTCTCGCGCTATCCATCTGTCTGAAGCATTCATCGACTCACAGACTACTTTCAATATTCTTTGCATCGAAGTACTCCTTTAATTGATAGGGTACAATTTAAGGTATGTCGCTATAAACAAATGAACAAAATATAAACTCAAGCGTTTACCTTTCTAGATGTTAGACTTTTGCTCCACCTTCCAATGGATATCTCGAATGGTAGAATCCTTAAATTGACGATCTGTAAGCGCATTTCGATACAATTGCTGTTTACCTTTACCGAATCGGAGCTGAGCTTAGATCCATATAAATACTCTGAATGGGATACGGGATTGCCACATCTGTTTGGTTTTGTCTCAAACAGCCGCTGAATAAGTCACTGGTTCTGCAAGTTTGCCCCGCTTCTTAGCGGCATTTCATTTGGGGTTTGTCGTGCTCCTAATGCTGGTTATTCTGTGCAGAAACGTCAATGAAAAATAGAACCAATCTGCACACTGACTGTATATCTGCATCTTTTTTGGAAGGAAATGGCTCGATTTACGTTATAGCACTTATCATCTGGTTAACGCACTTGTGCAAGTCCATAAATTCATCGTTCTCGTTGAGGGTTCGAGCCCAGCTGGGTCACTTTTCCCACTGGGAGACTCGGGACGATTCGCACCTAATCGAATCAGCAACGTTTCTCAATAGGACGCACTTAGCCTGGGCTTCAGCAGTGAGGCTTCCAATGATACAGAGAATCACAGAAACCACGGGCAGATGATAAGTGCTAAAACGTAAATCGAGCCATTTCCTTCCAACCATCTCGTTCTGACGCGATCGCGAAAGTGACGCGATCCAGCGTGGCTGGCAATTCTCACACCTTCGGTTCTAAAAAGATTCGAAAAGCGAGCTCCCTCTTTTTGGCACCGCCGCATCGCAGTTGATTTATTTTCCGAGCCAACTCACTTTTAGACTGTGCGTCTTAATCGCATGGGGGGGGGG
>JAADWH010000457.1:0-22009 GCA_023335995.1 Globisporangium nagaii
CGGCAACGGCAATTTCTTCGGTGAGATGTCGCTGCTGCGCGACGAGCCTCGCCAGGCGGACGTGATCGCGAACGGCGTGCTCGAGTGCCTGTCGCTCAACCAGGCAAAGTTCGTCGAGCTCCTGGGTCCGCTGCAGGAGATTTTGAACCGCGAAGCCGACGAGCGCACGAAACTCACGACGAAGCACGTGGAATTGGTGTGTCTGAATGATCTGGGTCATTTGTGCTTGCTGGGTTCTGGCACGTTCGGTCGCGTGAAGCTCGTGCAACACAAGCTCACTGGCGCGGCGTACGCCTTGAAGATCCTGAGCAAGGCGAACATCGTCGCGCACAGACAGCAGCAGAATGTCATGAACGAGAAGAGCGTCATGGCGCAGTGCAATCACCCGTTCATCCTCAAGCTGCACCAGACGTACAGCGACCGAGAGAATCTGTACTTCCTGCTTGACTTCGTCCAAGGCGGTGAGCTCTTCACGTACTTGCACTGCTCGCCGAACTCTCCCAGGCAGCTCGAGGACGACCACGCACGGTTCTACGCGAGCCACGTGCTCATGGCAATCGAGTACCTGCACGACCGCAACATTGTGTACCGCGACCTGAAACCCGAGAACCTGCTCATTGACGCCGACGGGTACCTGAAAGTGGTTGACTTTGGTTTCGCGAAGGTCGTGGAGGACCGCACGTACACGCTGTGTGGCACGCCGGAGTACTTGGCGCCGGAGCTGATCCTGGGCACGGGCTACAACAGGGGCGTGGACTACTGGGCTCTTGGTATCCTCATCTACGAGATGGTCGTCGGCCACTCGCCGTTTGTGCCATGGCAACACGGAGCTGACGAGATGCAGGTGTACAGCAATATCGTGAGCGAAGACGTGCGGTTCCCCGAGTGGGTGAGCGAGCCGTGCAGAGATTTCATCTCGCGACTGCTCGAGCGCGACATCACGAGGCGACTGGGGATCACACATCGCGGCGCGAGTGCTGTCCGCGCACACGAGTGGTTCGACGGCTTGGACTGGGAGAGCGTGCTGAGGAAAATCGAGCCAGCGCCGTTCAGACCGCGGCTGACGGACCCGCTCGACGCCTCGAGGTACCACGACGCGATGTCGATCTGGGACGACGAGTACGTCGCGTTGCCGTACGTGGACGACGGCAGCGGCTGGGATGCAGATTTCTGAGCGAGACAGTGATTGCCAGAGAGTGAGTTGATGTGCAAGGATGGTTGTCAGTTTCACACATCGCCTGGTTTTGGATTGCCATGCACACACAACGACACACTCAACGCTCTAGAGTTCTGGGTAGATGATGTTGCTCAGGATCCCGCAGACGCCCATCGCGCCAGCGCCGCCTCGCTGCAGTCGGATCGTGCCGTTCTCTCCCCAGTGCTCGCCCCAGGAGTTCTTGATGCGAAGCGCGTCCGACGTGAAGCCGTAGACCAAGACCGCGTGATCTAGCTCGGTCGCGTTGCAGGACGATAGGATGCCGCCTTTGTACTGCTTCCAAGCTGCGTTCCCGCCGGCGACGGCTGCGATCACTGGCTGCTGCCGCACAGCGTTCGCCAAGTCCGTCTCTCGCTTTGCCACCCTGCGGATGTTCCTGATCTTGACGCTCGTGGCGTCGCACCTGGAGCATGTCCCTGTACTGTTGGCTACCAGTGGTACTGCTGACGTCGCCTGGGCTGGACAGACACCAAACGTGTTGATGTGCTGCATCGCGACCTCGGTCGATCCGCCGCTGCATCCTCTGTTGTTCGTGTCGCACGCGAGCAGCTGCTGCTCCGAGAACGACCGGAGCGCGTAGCCGTTGATGCAGCGAGCCGACTCGACCGCTGCAATCGCCGCGAACGCCCAGCAAGAGCCGCACAGACCCTGGCTCTTGATCTCTGTGACGCATCCTTTCCGACTCCAGTCAACCTCGACCTGGCAGTCCTTGCTGTGCGCTTTCACGTGAGGCTGGATGCCGATGCTGTTGCTCGTTGTGGAGGTCGCTTCCGGTGCCACCTCCATCAGCGACTGCGCGCCACCACCACTACCGCTACCATTCGACAGCCTCACAAAGTCTGCGAATTCAGCGTCAGTCATGAGCGTGAATGGCGAGTCGGTCGAGAATGTCGCGCTCGGGTTCGCCTCTTGGAGCGCCTCGACCGCCACTTTCGCCATGTGGAAGCGCTGTACTTCGTCTTCAGTCGGGCCTGCATCGCGGTCTTCCGTCGGACGCGCCCACAGCTTGTTCGAGAGCGCAAACTCTCCGACTTTGCCTTTCAGGTACGCTGCTGTCTCGTCAAACGTCGCTGCTCGCTCCTGCAAGTACCGGTGGTAGTCGAGCCCAGGATGCAGCGCTTCCGCTGAGATCGTGGCAGCGCTGAGGAGCAATGCGAGCGAGGCGAGGACGAGCAGGGAGGCTGCTCTTGTAGCTGGTGCTCTGGGCGGCGAGCGGCTCATATTTGTATCGGCTTGATGATAGTTGATCACTCGTGAGACTGGAGTGCGAAAACGGGAATGCGCAGCGTTTTGTTGCGATGCTCGAGTAAGCTGTGCGCGGTAGAAGACGAGCTGCAAGAGACACTTAGAGCCGATCACCGGGTGTGTGCTCTCACCGACCGTCTCCTCCACGGTCTCCTCTACTTGCACTGCCTTCCACCGAATCCACAGAAGCTCTTGACTGCAGTGCACCGCTGCCGCAGATTCCAGCAGTGCTCACTCATGCTTCTGTGACCCACAGACAGCGACAGTCGAATGCCAGGCCTTGCTTCCAGAGCTAAGAAAGAGCCATTAGATGTGTGGCTGTCGTGCTCGCATGTCGATGTCCTTTACAGCGAAGGGATACATGAAGGGACAGTGAAAGTTGGTGCAATGTACAGTTTCTGCACAGATGGCTACACTGGCGTTACGCTTTTTGCTCACACGTCGCAGATTATCTCTCTTTTCACAACCAAACAGCAAAACAACAATCCGAACGCCGACGCTTCGCCGCCAGAATGAATCGCATCGCAGCGAGTCTCGCAGGCGATGGCCCGAGCGGCGGGAGCGCCGCGGCGGCGGCAAGTCTGTCGGCGCTGCAGCTGCTGCAAGTCACCTCCAAGCTCGCGTCCTGGGTCCATGCAGACGCGCACACGAGTCTCCCGAGCGATCTCCAGCATGGCCCCGTGCTTCTGCTGCATGGCGCCGCAGATAACGCCGACTCTCCGCATATCAGGCAAGTGCCAGCAGTCAACATGCATCGCGTGTCGTAGCATCGCTGACTTGAACAACATGGTGTGCATGAATACAGCTCCCGGCTCCTGGATGACACGCTCGTCCTCCTGACCTACGGCGCCAACTACCTGAACGAGCACGGCGACCGAAAGCACGTGCTGGCGAGATTCAAGAAGCTCCGCGCACAGCGAGCGGCAGATCGAGCGAACCTGCATGCGCACGCGCTGCGGATCCAGAGCCAGTACCGGTGCCAGCGGTTCGGCACCCATCGCCTCGCGTCGCTCGAGTTTGCGACCCGCGAGTCGCTCATTCCCGAGGTTCAGGATCGAATGCGCCTCAGCTCTCCGACATCTAGCGACCTCACCACCGCTGCTGTCCCTGTCGACAACGTGGAGCTGCAGAAACAGATCGACAAATATGCGAGCGAGCTGCAAGCGCGCGTGGAGGCTCGCAGAAAAGAAGCCGGGCTGCAGCAGCAGCGCTTGCAGAAGGAGCACCGCGAGCAAGAAGCTGTAAAGAAGAAGCAGTTCTACCAGAAGCGCCGCCGCCATGAGAACGCGTGCCGCCGGTGGAACTACTTCACTGGCCGCCTGCTGCGGCTGCACAGAGACGAGAACCGCCAGGAGATCCAGTCGCGCGTCGACGCTAGACGCCGCACAATTCTGCCCACAGACGCTCAGCAAGCGCCGCGCGCGATCTCAAGGTCCATCACGATGAAGCGCGCGGGATCGTCGTCACGCCAAGTCGCGTCGCTGACGCCCGGCACTCGCCGGCTCACCGCAAAGAGGAGCAGGAGTAAGCTGACGATCCGGCGCACCGCATCGTCGTCGCTCATGAAGAGCGCGCTGCACCGCAACTTTATCCGGCAGTTTGTCGCCAAGACCGTCGCGCGTGGACTCAGCCGCGTGCTCTGTGCGTCCAACATGAGCATCACACAGCCAGAAGCAGCGCTGTCTCAGCAACAGCAGCCTGAGTCCGCGAAGAGCTCAGACCACCCAAGCTCCGAGAGAGTGCTCCGCCTCGGCATCTTGCTCTGCGACGTCCACTTCGGCGCCAAGTACATGGGACTCTACCAGCGCTTCCTCGAGCGAGCAGCGAAGGAGAAAGGCATTGCGGCCGTCGAGTGGCAGCTCTTTGACTGCATCAAATCCCAGTTCCCGACGCGAGCGCTCCAGCGCGTGTTGCACGGCTTCCTCGTCGCGGGTGGACCGAACAACGGCGCGATCTCCACGCAAGCAATGAGCTCTAGAGCCAGTCGTCCCGATATCTCTGAGAGCACCACGAGCTCCGACGACGACAGCGCTACAGCCACAAGAAGAAGCAGCAACAGAGCGACTGGTCCATGGTGGAGGAACCTCCACAAGCTGCTCCGCCAGGTATACAACGAGAAGAAGGCTTTTCTGGGCGGTCTGGGGCTCGGCCATGTCGTCTTGGCTGAAGCGCTCGGCGGGAAATGCAACCATCGAGACTGGGAAGACGGCTGGAGCGTGCTGGATCCCAGGCTCTTTGACCCAAACGTCCTGGACAAAGCCAGCAGTAGCAACGCGAGCGTCGAGAAGAGCCGCGTGAGCTCCAGGTACGTCGGCATCAAGTACCTTCACGGCCAGTTCGTGCAGTCGATGGACTTTGCGCCGCGCGGGATGAAAGTCTGGCGCAGTCTGGACCAGAGTTTCGTCTCGTGCTTCAAGGACAGGAGCGTGCTCTCGTTCGACGGCTTCCCTGAGTGCGGCACGTTCGTGTTTGAGACTATGGGCGAGCTTTACGACCGCGAGAAGGCTGCTGCACTTGGATACAGCCAACAGCCTCCGATTCAGCGGGGTCGGCTCACGAAGCGCGACTCGATCGGTGAAAACGACACTTTCGAGTCGCCGTTGCCGTCGTCGTCTATGACTGGTGGCAGCACTCTTGGATTCTCAACAAAGACGCCACAGAAGCCACCACCAGCACGACGAGCGGGTCTCATCGACACTGTGCTGACGCTCGAAGAGAAGAAGAAGCTGCTGGACGTCACAGACGTCTCCCACGCCGTGGCTCATGCGCTAGTGGACCATTTCCAAACAGCAATGACAACTTCAGGTGCTAGCCCAGCAGCAACTGACGCCACTGGCTCAGGCGCACGAGCAGGAGCGTCTGAGGTCGCAGCGGTCGTGAACCCGATCGACTGCGCCGACATCGAGGAGTCGATCCGCGTTCTCGCAGCTGCAGCAGCAACGGCCGATGGTGTCACGTCCGTCTGCATACGCATTCGGAGCACTCTCGACGGCCACTTGGTCGTGCTCGGTGCTCAGCTCGACGCCTTCGTGCGCGCTCATGAGCGCAAAGCTCGAGAAAAACGGCGTCCGACATCCGTGCTCCAGCAGCACGCAAGCGCTCTCACGCGCAAGAACAGCCGCAATGGAGATGACGAGGGACTGCTGCTGTCTTTGCACACACTGCGAGACCAGAAGCTCGTGCTACTGGAAGATCCAGTGTCGTCCGACGCTAGCAAGAGCTCCGGAGCTGCTAGCACCAGCAAGCAGCGATCGCTGATGAGCCTCCCGATCCACTTGCCGACGCTGAGCGCGAGCAGCAGCCTTATGACGGCGTTTGAAGGCGTCGTGGTGTCGCCACCGGCAGCGTCCTCCAATGAGCCAGCTGCGAACAGCCGCAAGCGTCCACCTCAGGTGGTGAAGCGCGTGAAGAGCTCCGCTATTGGCGTGCTGACGCTCTCTGAAGTGCTCACGCGCTTCCAGACCGAGCTCGCGACAGCAGCGAGCAGCGCACGCGTGGCAAGCAACAACAAGAACTCGCCAGACAAGCGGATACAGTTGGAGGCAGAGCCGCCGCCGTCACCTCCGCGCGTGATCCTCCAGTTCGCAGACGAAGAGAGCTGGTCATCGTCGTCATCGTCGTCTGGGCAAGCACCTTACCACCAGCTCCATAGAAAGAGTCCCGATGAGCTGCGACTGCTCTGGGTGCGGCTCGTCGCAGCACTGCGTGTGAGCGAGATCCCGGACGACCGCGTGAGCGTCCTCTCGAGGCAGACAAGCGTCTTGGACTTCTTCCGCAAGCGCCAGCCGCTCTGGACGCTCGTCAAGGACTGTCGGCGCTCGGCCGTGCTGCCACCAAAGCACCACGTGCGTCGCGTGAGCTGGTACGCGCGGTACGCCGACACGCTTCTCTTCGACCAGGAAATGCTGCTGAGCAGCTCCGCCAAGGAGAACGAGGCGCTGTTCCAGCAAGCGCGATACTACGGACTCAAGGTATTTGTGGCTCGAGAGGAGAAGCTCCTAGCTGCAGAGGTGGAAGCCGGAGACCGCAGAGACGACAGAAAACGCAGCAGCAAGCGGATGATGGCTCCGCAGAAGCCGCAGCGCCAAAGCACGTTCAGTGGCGCCGGCATCATCTCCAAGGCGGCGGCGGACAAGGAGCGTGCGATGGAGAAGGATCTGCAAATCGTCGAGATCCTGCTGCTGCAGCTCACAGGCATCGACGGCGTGCTGACGCCGACGCCTGAGATCGCGATCGAGGCGACGCACAAGCTCCAGTCCAAGAGCCCGATCATGAACCAGGTCGAGCAGCTCTTTCGCACGTGGCAGTCGAAAGGCGCCGGTGCTGGTGGAGCTGGTGCTGGAGGCAGCAGGCACGGCACGCTCGCCAAGCGGCCGTCGCTAGCGAATGAGCAGGACGACGAAGAGAGCGAGGACTACATGGGCAACGGCGACGCACTCGAGAGAGACGAGGATCTCGTATTGGACGAGAAGGAGGTTGTGCGCGAGATGGCGCGGCAGTACGTGGAGCACGGCGTGCGGCGTCCGCCGTCGTCGTCCTACGTGCCACTGCGACCGCTGCAGCCCAAGCGCGGTGACCAGGTGCTCGGTGCCCAGCAGCAACAGCAACAGCAGCAGCAACAGCAGCAGTTTCGGCAGAGCATGTTCCCGTTCAGCTCTGGGTCCAGCGAGGCAGCGAGTGCGAATGGGAACCGGTTGCGCTCGATTGGCACGTTCCGGAGCGCGTTCCAGCGGAGCCAAACAGTGCGGACGCCGCCTCACCTCGACGGCACGCACATGCAGGCAGCGCTGAGCAGTGACGATCGTGGCGTGGCAATGCGGCCAGCCGAGGCAGTCTCGCTGCAAGCGAAGGCGACGGCGCAGAGCCCACGCGTGAAGCGGCTGAACCAATCCGCGTCAAGCGGCAATGCTCGGCGATGACTCACGCGGGAGCGATCACAGCTAACGGTGCCATGGAAGAGAGGACTGTTGTGGACACTTTTCAGGGTGTCCAGAAATGAACAGAATGATAGCGATTTGCCATCGCGAATCTTGCGCTGCCGAGAAGAGGCTGGACGCCAGCAACAAACTCTTCGGTGTGCTCAGCTCAGCAGCTGCGCCAAGCTGCAGTCTGTGTTGTGTGTGCGCAGCTCGGAGTCTCTGACAGCCGAGTCCTGGGAGGCAGGAGCTGCTCTCTGGCTGGTGGAGCCTGAGCGCGTGCAGAGCTTTCATTCTCGACGGGCAAGCGCGCTGTTTGTCAAACGTGGATTACGAGCGAGAAAATCGGTTGGTCCGTGTTCGAAAACCGACAATCCGGCGGAACCGCTTCAACATCACCTGCTTCAGAACTGCTTTGTCTGTCACCCTTGAACCTCTCACAAAAAGGTATAGCACTATTAATGTATTATAATACCCTTTTTATAGTGAGTAACTGTTTGGAGAGGTAAACGAGTCAGACGATTTTGGAGACGAGCCACACATGGAGATTCGAATGTGCTTTCTCTTGCACGATTCGCAATTGGAGCTCTTCGCTTCGTTGTTGCGTTCTCTTGCCAACGACGGCGCACAGCCCCACGCATCGGCTCTTTGCCAGGAGAGCAGAGCAGACATGCCAGCCAGTCCGACAACGTCCACAGGCACAGACACACAACGGCGCCCTTCTCAGACAAGCTTCCCGTCGGCGCCGCAAACACTCGCCTCGACAGCGCAATTGCCACGGTGATCGTCGCGTCCGGGTTGACAAGCACAAGCGTCCGCAGAGCTGAGGTGACCTGCAACAGCCACCGCCACGGCGGCCACAGACGAAGCGCAGATGTATCACCTGCGCAGCCACCAGTCGGAGTCGTTCCGCGTCCCCGCCATCCCGGAGGACGACGAGATCGTCGTCATGTCGGGCGAGATCGCGGTCGACCGGTACGTGCATCCTTCCTCGCACTGCCTCACTTTCGGTGGGACGGCGTGCCTTCGACGTCAGCTCTAACGATCACGCGTGCTACTGCTAGGTTCTACCTGTCAGACCCCCGGTTCTCGTTGGACGACCTGGACGCAGTCGACTTGGTCACGCAGAACGGGCGACGGAAGGCGAAGAAGAAGGGCAAGCGCAGCTCGCCGTTCGCCTCGCGCTACCGTGTGCTGGACACCGTGAGTGTGCTGGCGATCTGCTTCTTCTGCGTGTGCGGCGGGCCGCTCGGCCCCGACCAGATCATCGCGGACGACCCGGTCACAGGCACGATCAGCCTCGTACTCTTCCCGATGCTCTGCACCGCGCCGTTCGCGTACATCATCGCGGAGCTCTGCTCTGCGATTCCAGAGGACGGCGGTCACGTCATGTGGGTGCTCAACGCCTTCGGGCCGTTCATGGCGTTCCAAGAGGGCTACTGGGCGTGGCTCTCAGGCATCTTCGCTCGCGTGCTTCGCGTTGGACTGCTCTACGAGCTGCTCGCGACCGCTCTCAGCCTGGAGCTGTCGACGACTGTCGTGTACTTTGTCAAGGCTGGTGCTGCGGTGCTGCTGGCCATACCGAGCTTGCTCGGCGCTCAAGTGCTGTCCAAGACGCTGCTGGTGTGCCTACTGCTCGGTGTGCTGCTGCCGTTTGCTGTGCTCACCGCGTGGGGGTTCTCGCAGACGAAGCTCGTGAACCACGAATACGTGAAGACCGCGACGGATGACCCGACGGACTGGGTGCAGCTGGTAAGCACCCTGTTCTGGAACTCCAACGGCTTCTACCTCGCGTCCACTTTTGGAGGACGCGTGCTGAACCCCGCGAGAGCGTTCCCACATGCGATCTACTTCACGTACCTGATTGTCGTCACGCTCTACCTGCTGCCGCTGCTCGCGACCTACAGTGCCACGCGCGTGCACTGGCTCGTGATGGAGAACAAGCAGTTCGTCGCGCTCGCGGATACGATCGGCGGCGCGCTGCTGCATGGCGTGACCGTCTTCGGCTCGGCGTGCGGACTCGCAGGCATGTACATGGCGCAGATCTTCTGCGAGGGCTACCAGATCTGCGGCATGGCCGAGGCTGGGCTCGCCCCTGAGCTGCTGAAGAAGTGAGTTGCATGTCGAGGCAGCCTGGACTGCACCGCTGGCTCGCCTACTAACTATCCCACCTGCGAACCGATTCGACGTGCTTGTCCAGGCACAGCACGAGGTTCGACGCGCCGTACGTGTCGATCGTCTTCAGCCTCGTGGTGACGCTCGTGGTGTCGATATTCGAACTCAAGCACCTGCTGCAGCTCGCCAACACGTTCGCGGCGCTCGTGCAGATCCTCGTCCTCTTCGCGGCGCTCGAGCTGCGGCGGTCGCTGCCGTACATGCCGCGACCAGCGAAGTGTACGTGCTTGCTGGCGGTCTCACTCCTCGTGCGCGCTTCCTGCGAGGACACTGTCCTCACCAGAGACTCTGTTGTGTTCTGTCCGTCTCTGCGCAGTGCCTGGCGGGATGCCGACCATGTTTGTGCTCTCCGCGCTGCCGCTTGCCGTGCTTGTGTACATTGTGGCCAAGGCGTTCGAGAACACGTTCACAGCAGCGCTGAGCGGCGGACTCATCGGCTTTGGGTTGCTCTTCTGCGCGCGATCCGCGTTCGTAAGCACGCTGAAGCTGCTGCGTCGACTCAAGAAGCGTTTGCGCAGGAAGTAGAGTATAAGTGGATATCGATGAGCACGACGAGGCGCAGTACGATTCGCATGCATGTGGACCAAGCTCTGCGTGCGCGAGCGCTTGGTTCCCGAGAGTGCAGCCATGTCGAAGTTGTGCCTCGCGCTTGGCATGTCGGCCGAATGATGCTGTTCAGTAGTTTGTCGTGTGGGATGTGGTCCACACCACCCCAAATCTTTTGGCTCACATCAATAGATAATTGTAAAGTGACATCCCTCCTACACATTCCCATTTGCTGATACTACTGTGTGAAGGTGGCCGGAGGTCGCGGGATACGACGACCTTCTAGCCTCGAGGTGAGCACCTTGGTCGCCTTTTGCAGAGAGCGCATTTTGGCTGGAAACCAGCGCGACGGAAACGAAATCCGGAGGAAACGAAATGGACGCAGTGCAGGCGTCGACGGCGGCGATGGCGGTTGCGACGGACGCTCCCGCGCAGCAGCAGCAGCAGCAGGTGGAGGTCGTGAAGACGCCGATCGAGCGCCTCAACGAGGTCGTGGAGAAGAACCCGCTGGACTTCAACTCGTGGGTGCAGCTGCTCGCGCTCGTTGAGAACGATGTGCGTGCCATTGTCGTCGTGCTGCTGGCTGGATATGCGAGTGACAAATGCCCTGAGAGCCGATCGGGTGGCTGTGATGGCTAGGCACAATGTGATGCTGACGCTGTGAGTGTGTGGCATGTGGCTGTTGTGCAGCCGTCGATGCCGCTGGAGACGGTCGAAGCGACGTTCGATCGCTTCCTCGTCGAGTTCCCGCTCTGCTTTGGCTACTGGAACAAGGTACCGAGCATCGCACATGCTCTCTCTCGTGTCACATTCGTGGCACTTTGTAGCCGTACTGACGCAGTGCTGTGTTTTGCTCGTCAGTATGCGCAATACGAGTTCGCGCTCGTGAAGCGCCTGAATGCGGACGGCGCGCCGGTGGTGGACCGCGAGACGGCGACGAAGAAGGCGCGCGCAGTGTACGAGCGCGGCGTCGTGGCCGTTCGCCACAGCGTGGACATGTGGGTCAAGTACTGCGAGTTCTTGATCGAGACGATCCGCGTGCCGGTGGACGAAGCGCGCGTGGCGCTGGAGAGTGCGGTGGCGGCATGCGGGAGCGACCCGATGGCCGGTCCGCTGTGGGACTCGTACATCACTCTCGAGACTGTCAACGTACGTATTGCTGTCGACGGTGTGTCCGTTCTACTGTTAGCGACTCGTGTGTAGAGGAAGCCTGACACTTTTGCGCACTGCTTGTTGATGACGTGTGGCACACAGAACGACATGATCCGCCTCAACCAAGTGTTCAAGCGCATTATGCACCAACCGCTGAGCAACGTGGAGGAGTTCTGGGAGAAGTACAACCAGTTCGTGCTGGCGCAGCAGCTGCAGACGCTGGCGACCACGGACGAGCTGAACGAGCTCGCGGGCGAAGACGAGATGATGGACGAAGGGCTCCTACGCGTCAAGGTCGTGAACAGCGTCGAGGCCGTGAAGAACCGGACTGTCGAAGCCATGTACAAGCGCCAAGCGTTCGAAGCGGGCATCGACCGCAGCTACTTCCACGTTACGCCTGTGGGCGACTCGGCGCTCAAGAACTGGCACAACTACCTGGACTTCGAGGAGGTTGCCGGCGACGAAGCGCGTTGCGAGGTGCTCTACGAGCGCTGCCTGATCGCGTGTGCGAACTACGAGGAGTTCTGGATCCGATACGCGACGTGGAAGGATCTCACGAAGGGCTTCGAAGCAGCGAACGAGGTCTTCTCGCGTGCTGTGACCATTTTCCTGAAGTACCGTGCCTCGATCTACCTAGAGTACGCGTCGTTCCTCGAGTCTCACGAGAAGTACGACGACGCCAAGGAAGCGTTCTTGAAAGTGTTGGTCGAAGTGGCCCCAACCCTCACCGAGGCTTTCGTCCGGTACTGCAATTTCGAGCGGCGACGTGGCGACTATGACGCGGCGAAGCAGTGGTACAAGCGCGCATTAGAGACGCTCACGGAGCAGCCAGACGTGTTTGGGCACATTGCGACTTGCTACGCGACGTTCCTGCACAGATCTCTCGGCGACGCTGCGCTTGCACGCGCTGCGTTTGACGATGCGCTGCAGACGACAACGACGTCGCTGCCGCTCTGGCTCAACTACATCCACTTTGAGATCAGCGTAAGTGGCGAAGGCTTTGTGGCGCGCGTCGAGAAGATCTACCAAAATGCGATCTCGGACAGCTCGGAACTGTCGAATGACGAGAAGAGCGACTTGTGGTTTCAGTACGCAGACTTCATGGAGGCGTACGCCGACAATGTCGTCGCGGTGCGCACGGTGCTCGCGAACGAGATCACGTGGAAGCGCAAGCACGCCATGTCTCGTGAGCGAGCGCTGAAGGTGCTGAACTTCGAGTCCAGTGCGCAGGCGTCCAGCTCGGCAGTGAACGGGTACGGCGGGGCTGCCGCTGGTGTGAAGCGGCCGCGATACGACGCTCCAGCTCCGATCCGCGCGGCTCCAATCGTAGTGGGGGCTGCCGCAGCGACCACGCCTGCTGCGTACGCGCAGTACTACCAGGGCTACCAGGTACTGTCCCTTCATGTGTTGTCTTCATTGTGTGCACGTGTCCGCACTCCCTCATCATGTATTGACGATGTTCCGACAAGAGGAGACTGCTCGGTGCTGCGACTGTGCAGTCAGTCAGTCGTGGCTTTGGGGGGGGGACGCGGACGACTCGAAATCATCCTCTGGATGATTCTCGAGTTGCCCATCAAAAGCGCACACACGCAACGTGGATGGAGCGTCATGTGATGGGGAGCGCTGCATGTGTCTGTTGCTCTGCATGCCTGGTGTGTCCCGTCCATTTGAGCTAACCATGCGCCGATTCATTATGTGTGTGTTTCATGTGCATCAGGGGTACGGCGGCGCGCAAGCGTACTCTGCGGCGGACACTTCCCAGGCGACGCCAGCAGCGTACACGCAAGCCCAGTACGCGGCGTACTACCAGCAGCAGCAAGCGCAACGTTAGACGAGCTACGGTACTTTGAAGAGCACGACGATTTCTCGCCTCGCGTGCGGCGGTCTGGCAGGAACGGTTCGCTCGGTATTGACTGCTTCCTTTTGCTGCCTTCGTTGCGAATGGTTGAGGGCCGGATCTCTCTCATTGAGCACACGCTCGCAGTGACAGTAAGCTTTTACCATTCGAGAAGCGTCGACTATCCTCAGAGAAGAAGAGAAAGAAGGCTATGCATTTCACCGATCTTACGATGTCTGGTCTTGGATGTGCTCGTCTCTGAGAACGCACCTCGTCTCTTATTATCCTCTCTACCAATCCGCTGATCGCACGAGCGCCTCATTTGCCGAGCAGGTCGAGCGCTTGCTTGCTCTTCAGCGTCTGCACCTGCGACAAGTGCACGAGGCGCAGCTTCGAGAGTTCGTTCTGGATGCTCGTGAGCGCCGCGGGGTTCACGAGTCGGCACTCGGCGTAGCGCTGCTGCAGCACTTGGATCTCGCGGTACTGCTGTTGCATGAGCCGGTGCAGCTGCACCGAGTGCTCCATCTTGATCTGCTCGAGCGTCTGCGACGGTCGCATGCCCTGGTTCGGTCCCATCTGCGCGGATGGGATCACGCCTGGGATCAGCGCCTGGTTTGCCTTCAGGTGCGCGTGCGCCATGCTCGCAGCGCTCTGCCGAATCAGCGTGAGCGCGTTGAACGGCACTTGGAAGACCGTCTCGTGGTCGTCAATGTACACCGAGTAGAGCTCTTGGCCGTACAGCTGCGGCGCAGACACGATGCGTCCCTGTTCGCCAAGACACAGAGCACAAGCCGCGCGGCATGAGCGCGAGCACGACGACAATGGACGACGAGCGCACGGGGACAATGAAAGCAGCCACCTACCGTTTTGCCAGCCAGGTTGCGTGCTCCGCAGGCGACGAGATCGGCTGTGTGCTGCAAGAAGACACGAACCACGAAGCGACGAAGGTGAGAGACCGTGGAGAGGCAGAGGACGCAAAACGTTGTCGACAATGCTGACAGCTACTCACTCGAATCAGCACCGCCGTGCCGACTGAAAAGTCCGACCGCTTCGGCATCGCCTGGTGGAGCGCCTGCGCAGACTGTGCCTTCGCAAGAGCCGCCTGCGCCTGCATCTGAGCCTGCGCTTGAGCTCGTGCTTGCGCTTGAGCCTGCGCGTGAGCCTGCGCTTGAGCCTGCGCATGAGCATGCGCATGTGCGATCACAGGCGGGGCGATCGAGGATGCCATCACTGCCTGCGACCTCGCCTGCGATGCTGTCGTTTGTGCTGGCGCCGAACTGCGCACAGGCATCGACGTTGCTGGCTTTGGCGCCGACCCGATCATCGGCGGAGCGACGACTGGCTGTGCAGCTGCTGGAGCTGCCAGGATCTTCTGCGGCGCCTTCGCGGCGACCGGTTGTTGCGGCCGCGCCGCCGCTGCCACAGCCACAGCCACGGCATTCGCGTTCGCAGTCGCATTCGCAGTCGACGCGGCTTGGAAGGAGCTGATGTACGGCGCAGACGCTGTAGCAGCAGCGACCGGCGGCACGCTCCCACTGGCGCTCATTCGCCCCAGGAGCATTGTCGCGGCGCCTCCATTTTGCGTAATCCTAAAGAAGCAAGAAACCACACACAGAGACACACACATCAGTCATCCACACGAGTGTTTTGCCGCCCCATGCGCTGGCGAGCCGTACTTGATAGAGCTGCGCTTCTTCCTGCTGAGCACGACCTCGTAGCCCTGGTACGCAACCTGCCGTCTGCGCTTCAAGTTGTACGTCCTGCATCCACAGCAGCAGCAACGAACGAGCAAGCAAAGCCATCGCATGCGTGAGTCCATGAGCCGCCGAGGCGCGCGACACACACAGCGCGCGACGAGCCACGCACCGCAGCGCCGTGAGGTCGTCGTTGGCGCGCGCGAGGTCGGCCACGTGGTTGAAGTACTGCGCGTGGGTGGCCGGCTCGGCGCTCCTTCGCGCCACGAGACCCTGCAGATGCTGCGTCGCGCCTGCCGCCATCATCGTTTTTTCCTCTATCGAATGCGTGCGTGTGTGCTGCTGTTGTTGTTGTGTGGTTTGGATTGTCCATACAAATGTCTATAACATTCTCTAAAGTACGAGTTTGGTTTCCCGTACTTTGGAGGGAGCGAGAGAGATCCAAACGAACCAGAAAGCAAAAGCAGTACGACACCAGGAAGGAGCGAGCGAGCGAGCGAGAATGAGCAGCGACGGCACCAAGTTGATCGGCGTGATCGGCGACGAAGACACGGTCACGGGCTTCATCCTCGCGGGCGTGGGCCACCGCACGGCCGAAGGCACCAACTTCCTCGTCGTCAAGTCCAGTACGTACGCTGCACGCACACGCCCACTCACATCCACGCAGAGACGACTCGCTGTGGCTCACTCGCAGCGAGCAGCTCAGCGGGAGGAATGAGGGGAAGCCACGCTTGCGAGAAGGAGGCTGTACATGATGAGTGCTGACTGCGCTCACCTCCATTGTCTGCTCTTGTGCGAATGCATGCGTGTGAACAGCGACGCCGATCTCTGCGATCGAGGAGACGTTCCGCCAGCTGACGACCCGCGACGACATTGCGATCATCCTGATCAACCAGCATGTGTGTATCTAGCGGGTTTCCTCTGCTGCTATGATGCTCCCCATGAAGCGACTGACTTGCTGCTCGATATGTGGAAATGCGCTGGTGTCTGTATGTATTGCAATAATGCGCAGATCGCGGAGGAGATCCGGCACTTGCTGAACGCGTACGAGAAGACAATACCGACGGTGCTGGAGATCCCGAGCAAGGACTCGCCGTACGACCCGTCGAAGGACTACATCATGAAGCGCGTGGGCATGATGCTGGGCGGCGAGAACCCGTAAAGAGAGACTGACCGACCGACTGGCGATGAGCACGCGCGCGGCATGGAGTATAGGAGTTCACCCAGCGCAGCTGCTGTCGTGTACGTAAAATACAACGCACCGCACTTGTGCCGTGCATTACCTCGTCTGTGTGTTTCGTACTCGCCGCTTAGCACATGCCAGAGGCGATGGATGAGACTGCCAAGTGCTGCAAGCTCTGGAAAGCTCCTGTTCTGGGCATTCTGGTTCGGCGTCGTGAGCGAAATGCTCTCGCCATCGAGAGCGAAATGCTAGACCATGGCTATTGCGCATGATGCCCTGCCGGCTCGATCGCGATTGGTATTGACGGAAGGTCAAAAGAACACGCAGAGAGGATGGAGAGCTGCCTGTTATGCCCCGTACCACCATGGAAGTCGGTGCAGTTGCGAGGTGGCCGATCGCGCTGCACACACACACGACCAACAACAACAGGAGCGACCCGCAAGCCGCGCCATCAGCGGGTGTTCGGTGCTCACCTCCCTGTGCCTGCGCTGGAGACACGAGCACGACCGCTCGACCATTTCGATCATGGTCACGCCCGAGTGTGGCGGCATCGCGCGCGCTGGACCGAACAACTTGACGAGCTGATTGCGCGTGGACGGATTCTGCGTTCATCTCGGCTCGAGACTGGGGAAGGAGGAGCCATGTGTGATCGCGTGAACGGCCGGATGCTCTGCTCGGGATCTGAGAAGAAAAGGTGCGTCGTGCCCGCTGCAAGTCGCAAGCGCTACCGCTGCGAGGGCTCGAGAGGCTCCAGCAGCTCGGCGCACGGCCTGGTGCGCGCGCGTATGTGTCAAGAGCCGCGGAAAGGCTTCCAGCGCGAACGGCGCCGCTGGGGCTGCTGCCGATCGCGCGCTGCGGTCATGGCCTCGCGCGTTAAACAACCGCGTGGGGTCTGGCCAGACGAGGAGCGTTTCCGCCGGAGGTCTCTTGAAGTTCCCCGCGATGTGCATCGGCAAGGGATTAGGGCTGGATTAATTAATTGCTGTTAGAATGGACACTTGCTCCATAATGCGCACCGCGTCGAGCGGGATCCATAAAGTCAGTCGAGAGCTTAAGATGGATGGAAACTAAATAGATCACTCGTATCAGTTTTCTATCAAGCATTTACTTCAAAGTACTGATATAAAGGATGGTGGTTCGTGCATCTCATTCGGGATGAAAACGTCGACCTTTCCATTTCAAGGTTTATCCCCGAAAAACCTCGCAAGCCAGTTCTCCATCATTCGCAAGGCACCCAAAGTTTCCAGAGAGGAGCGAGGGCGACAGATGGGGACGCCATGCTGGCGTTGACGACCGTGCTCCTGCCTGGAACGCAGCACCCGGAACGCCGCCACCGCCGCTGAACACTCTCATTCCCCCAAGTGCCTCCACTTCCGCGCGCCTCTCCTCTGTCACCCCCTCCTCTCGCTGTACGGCCAAATGGAGAGCGGCCGCCTCGGCGACAGCGGCGTTGGCGGCGGCTACCACAGCCTGCCGACGCCGCACAAGCAGCTCAGTGCAGACCACAAAGCGCAGCTCGACGCCACGGCGCCGCTGGCTGCGAGCAGCGACAGCGGCGGCGCAAGTCGCGGCGACAAGAGCGACTACCGCGTCGTGGGGCTTCCCGCGCGGCTTCCCAGCGAGCCGCGCAGCAACCACAGCAGCCCCGCCGAGGGCTTCTGCTCCAACGTCGTGATCACGTCCAAGTACACGGCGTGGAACTTCCTGCCGCTCTTCCTCATCGAGTCGTTCCGCAAGCTCGCGAACGCGTACTTCCTCATGGTCTCGGCGCTGCAGACGATCAAGGTGATCTCGAACACGAACGGCGTCCCGGCGACGCTGCCGGCGCTGCTCTTCATCCTCGCGGTTGACGGCATCCTCGCGATCATCGAGGACCGCAGCCGCCACCGCGCCGACGACGAGGCGAACGCGACGCCGTGCCACGTGGTCACGTCGACGTTCAGCGGCGCGGGGACGGCGAAGATGACGGCCGTGGCGCAGGACCCGGCGGTGTCGACGATCGCCTGGGCGGACTTGACGGTCGGCACGGTGGTGAAGCTCCGCAACCGCGAGACGGCGCCGGCGGACCTGCTTATCCTGGCAGTCGACGAGGTCGACCCGAACGACCCGACGGGCATCTGCTACGTCGAGACCAAGTCGCTGGACGGCGAGACGAACCTCAAGCTGCGGCACGCGTGCGATGCGACGCTGCACACGCAGAGCGCGGCTCAAATCGCGCAGCTGCAGGGCTACCTGCGCTGCGAGAACCCGAACAAAGCCATCGGCCGTTTCGACGGCATCCTCACGCTCGCGACGTCGTGCGCCAACCCGCCCAAGCACCAGGTGCACAGCAACGCCGACGCGGAGCTCGTCCAGCAGCCAGTGGCGATGAAGAACGTGATCCTGCGCGGCTGCCAGCTGCGCAACACGGACTGGATCTACGGCTTGGTCGTCAACACGGGGCCAGACACGAAGATCATGCAGAGCTCCGTGGCGTCGCGTCCCAAGTGGAGCTCGATCAACGAGAGCGTGAACAAGATGATTATCTACCTGTTCATGTTCCTGCTGCTGCTGTGCATGCTCGCGGCCACGCTTCACGTGCTCTGGATGGGGCGCCACGACGAGGACCAGGTGTACTTGGGTACGCACCGCACGCCCGCGCTCCAGTGGTTCGTGACCGTCGGCCAGTACCTGCTGCTCATGTACCAGATGATCCCCGTGTCGCTCTACGTGACCATGTCGGTGGTCATGATGCTTCAGGCGGTGTTCATCGCGCGCGACCTGGAGCTGTACTACGAGCCACTCGACGTGCGCATGAGCGTGCGCTCCATGGGGCTCAACGAGGAGCTCGGGCAAATCTCGTACGTCTTCAGCGACAAGACCGGCACGCTCACGTGCAACGTCATGGAGTTCCGCAAGTGCTCGGTGCGCGGCGTGTCCTACGGCACGGGCACGACCGAGATCGGCAAGGCCACGCTCCGACGCAAGGGCATCTTCGTGCCGGACGACGACGAGGACGATGTGGCAGCGTCCGCCAGCAGCAAGAAGCCCAAGGTGCCGTACGTGAACTTTGAGGACGAGCGCCTCGCGACCGCGCTCGCGAGCAGCGATGGGCACCGTGCGGAAGCCGAGTTCTTTCTGCACCTGAGCCTGTGCCACACGGTGATCCCCGAGGTGGTGGACGGCAGCAACGACGTGCGCTTCTCGGCGTCCTCGCCGGACGAACAGGCGCTCGTGTCTGCGGCCAAGTACTTTGGCTTCAGCTTCGAGTCCCGCGGGCTCGGCGTCGCGCGCGTGCGCGTGTTCAACAAGAGCCTCATGGCGGACCCGGCGCTGGACTCGGAGCTCCAGGAGTTCAAGATCCTCGACGTGCTCGAGTTCACGAGCGATCGCAAGCGCATGTCCGTGGTGGTGCAGAACCCGCTCGGCGAGCTCTGGCTGCTCACGAAAGGCGCCGACAACATGATCTACCCGCTGCTGTCGGCGACAGCGAACGCGCCGGAGCTGCTCGAGACGACGCTGCGCCACCTCGAGAGCTTCGCGGACGACGCGCTGCGCACGCTCACAGTCGCGCACCGGCGGCTGGACGCGCGCGAGTACGCGGACTGGAGCAAGCGGTTCAAGGACGCGAGCGCGTCGCTCGAGGAGATCGAGAAGCGCAAGAACGACGAACCGAACCGCATCGACGCGCTCATGAGCAAGCTGGAGCAGGACCTCGTGCTGCTCGGCGCCACGGCCATCGAGGACAAACTGCAGGACCACGTGCCGCGCGCGATCGGGCGGCTCATGCAGGCGGGCATGAAGGTCTGGATGCTCACAGGCGACAAGCAGGAGACCGCCATCAACATCGCCTACGCCTGCTCGCTCATGGACAACGACATGAAGCAGCTCGTGCTCAACTGCGAGCTCTTCCCGAGCGTCGAGCAGGTGCGCGCGCATTTGGTGCAGGCGAACGCCGAGCTCGACAAGAGCGAGCGCCAAGCGGTGGTGATCGACGGCGAGTGCCTCGAGGTGGCGTTGCTGGACGACCGCTGCCGCAGCGAGTTCCTAAAGCTCGCGATGCAGTGCGAAGGCGTGGTGTGCTGCCGCGTGTCGCCGAGTCAGAAGGCCGAGATCGTGACGCTCGTGCGCGCGGCCGACACGGAGGCGCGCACGCTCGCGATCGGCGACGGTGCGAACGACGTGGCGATGATCCAGCGCGCGCACGTGGGCGTGGGCATCAGCGGTATGGAGGGCATGCAGGCTGTGAACGCGAGCGACTACGCGATCGCGCAGTTCTACTTCCTCGAGAAACTGCTGCTGCACCACGGGCGGCTGAACTACCGGCGCATGTCGGCGCTCGTGGGCTACATGTTCTACAAGAACATCTTCCTGGCGCTCGCGCAGTACTACTTCATGGTGAGCATCGGCGCGTCGGGCCAGAAGTACTACAGCGAGTTCTCGTTCCAGATGTACAACCTCGTGTACACGGCGCTGCCGATCGCGGTGCTCGGCGTCTTCGACTACGACGTGCCCTGGGAGGTGAGCAAGCTCTTCCCGCAGCTCTACCTCGTCGGCCCGCGCAAGGAGCTCTTCAACCGGTACACGTTTTTCAAGTGGCTCTGCAGCGCGATCTACGAGGCGGCCGTGGTCGCGCTCGTGGTGCTGCTGGGCTTCCACGACAAGCGCACGAGCCAGGGCAGCGCGCCGCTGCTCCAGTACGGCGTGCTCGCGTTCACGTGCGTCGTGCTCGTCGCGAACCTCAAGGTCGTGCTCTGGCAGATGTCCTGGACCGTGCCGTCCGTTGCGTCCTGGATCTTTGGCATCGTCATGTACGTGCCCGGCACGATCCTGCTCACGAGCTCACTGCCGACGCTCTCGCCGACGGACTACGGCGCGTTCCAGAACACGCTCACGCAGCCGGGCTACTGGCTCGTGGCGCTCATGTGCGTCGTGCTGTGCCTGCTGCGCCACTTCTCGTGGTCGGCCATCCAGCGCCGCTTCAAGCCGCAGCCGTGGCAGATCGTGCAGGAGTCGTTCGTGCTGCACAAGGGCGGCAAGCAGCCGCTGCCTCGCGCGTCAGCGGCGGGCATGGAAGCCGGTGGCAAGCTGCTCTACGACGAGCCCGTGCACTACGTGTCGATGGCCGGCACGTCGCCGTCGCCCGCGCGGCTGTCGGAGGGCGGCGGTCGGCACTCGCAGACGCGCCAGTCGCGCCTCTCGAGCTCCAGCGGCTTTGCGTTCAGTTACGACCCGGAGACATCGCTCGCCGAGGCGCGCGCCGCGCGGCACAGCGCGTCGGCGCTGAGTGACGCTGAGCATCGTGCTCACCGCCGCTCGGACTACAGCAGCTAGGAGCGTTGGGGGTTGTAATTAGAGGCGACCGACTTCGGTCGAGCTGCTCGTTCATGAGTATTTTGATAATGGGATATGAGATTTTGGTTGACATGCGTCTCACGAGCGCCATCGATCTTTGATATGCAGGTGGGGTGTTTATTATCCAAGCATGCATGCAGTCCGCAGCCGATAGACAGTCGTGCAGCCAACCAGCAGATGCTGGCTGATCTGTGCGATCGCTATTGCGCTGCCTGTGTGCCTGACATGCAGTGGATCGGGATGCCACTTGACACGCGACTCTGTGAGGCGGGCTCGCTTCTTCATTTTCGCTTGCATTGCCAGCCTCACGATGCGTCGCGATCCGCTGCATCCGCTGGCAGCATGCGCAATTACTTTCGCTTCTGGAGCGTCGCCGACAGCCAGTCCAGACCCTCGTACAAGCCGTCGCCGGTCGTCGCACAACACGCCTGGATGAACCACTGGCGGTGGCGAAGGCCGTGAAGCCCAAGCTTGTCCGTCATCTCCGCAGCACTCATCGCGTTCGGCAGATCCTGCTTGTTCGCGAACACCAGCAGGATCGAGTCGCGGAGCTCGTCCTCGTTCAGCATGCGGTGGAGCTCGTCACGCGCGGCGTCCACACGGTCTCTGTCGTTCGAGTCGACCACGAAGATCAGACCCTGTGTGTTCTGGTAGTAGTGGCGCCAGAGCGGACGGATCTTGTCCTGACCACCGACGTCCCACACGGTGAAG
>JAADWH010000458.1:0-21851 GCA_023335995.1 Globisporangium nagaii
CGCCTCACTCAAGTTCGCCGATCCTGAGCATTCAATTCAAACATTCAATGTTAGCACATCGACAAGCGCAAGAGACTCAAGTCAAGGGAAACGCATCGTTGATTCGCGAGTAGTTGTCCATGATGATAAACTGGCACACACACAAGAACAGATTAATACAACAACAACTCGACGAGCACTTCGACGCTCTTACCTTGTTGTGCATCATGGAGTGCGGCCCCACTCGGACTCGGAGTCCCTGGTGCAATCAAAGCAAACGCTCGTAACCCAGAGAACATATAGAAATCAACTGCTGAAAGCGCACCGCCTTGCGCAAAGCTGAGAGCTTGGAGCTCGGCTTCCTTGCTTGGGTTGAATCCAGGAGCATCCGGACAGCAACTCCTCGGCGGTGGAGCTCGCTTTCGCACCGGAGCGCTGGTAGAGCCCCGCGCTGTCCGTTGCTGGTGAGCGATCAGAGAGCAAGGCGATGCTTTGCAGCGTCGCAGATGCAGACGCCACCAAAATTCCTTCTCGCAGCGCGCCAATCGCTTCGACCTCAAGGTAGCAGCGCGAGCGCCAGAGCAGCAGCCGCTGTATAGGACAGCAGGCGAGAAACGACGCGGTCATCACAGGGGTATTGGTATGAACTTGCCACTCAACGCACACCACCGCCAGTGCCAGTGCCACTTGGCTGCTGAGACTCTTGGCTGCTGAGACTCTTGGCCGGCAGAGGCACTCCGCGACACAGCCAACGTCTAAACGAACATCGGTCCTCCTCGCAGCTCTCCGTTCCACGACGCTCTTATAGCGCTGCTGGCGAGTGAGTTGGCAGCGGAACAGGAATGGCGAGCGCCTCAACAGCAAATGGCGTCGAAATCGATCTGTGGTCTTCGCTCTTTCGCTTTGTTTCGGCGGTGCACACCCAGGACCTCGATGCACAGGATGCAACGCTGTCCCCGGCGCTGCTGCTGTTGCGCGCACGCCAGCGACCAGCAGCGCGACCCTCGCCAGCACCGCTCGCAGCGCCCTGCGCGCGCAGCCTGCGAGCCACGCGCGGCTGCTCTCGTTCGCTCGACCCGTGTCTTCCTCTTCCTTCAACGCCAGCCACCGCCTCCACCCGACGCTGCTGCTCCCTCGCCGCGCCTTCGCCAGTTCGCGTCCATGCCAGGCAAAGCGTTGCTCCGAGGAATGACCTTGAAGCAACGCAATTTGTAGCCAAACCACCCGCTTCTGTCAATATCTACCTGCTTTTGGCGACAAAAAAAGCGCGGAGCTTAAACCTCGGAATCCGATACAAACAAGAGGAGTTCGATCCTCAAATAGGAATTGGCTCGGCAAGCTGTATCGACTTCAAGAGGGGGAGGTTAATATCCTAAAACCCACCAAAAGCGCAGGAGTTCACTCTCTGGAAAGACTTCACGATCGCTTTTGGAAGGGAGGGAGAGACCATAGTGAATCCCAGTCATTCCGACTGCTTCGTCTTAATTCCGATCGCTCGTGTTTTTACATTAAAACCGATCCTCCTCGACTCGTATGCAGTTATTGAGTATGCTCCAAGAGAAGATCTGCCCTTTCTGTCGCGAGTTTCGAACCGACTTGAAAGTATCAAGTGTGAGGAGCCGTGTGTCACAAAATTGAGCGCGGCTCACCAAGCTTGATAAGTGTCAGCTGCATATCAACTTTCGCATCGCACTGCAAAGTAGAGGCAGTCTCTAGTTTCTTAAATAAAGACCTCGCACAAGCCATACTTGGGATTCCGCAGGCTATGCGAGCTCCCGCCTCGCCTATGTTTGGCCCACCCGCTCGCAAACGCACAGTCGAGGCGGAAGAAAGCGAGTTTGGCGTGAACACGACCGGAGCAGCAGCAGAGAAAGCCCCGCGCCGCGCTGCGATTATCAGCCGCCGCCGCCGCCGCCTGGAGGAGAGAGACGTCGCCGACGCTCGGAAGGCTTCTCCGCACCGAGGTGCGTTGATTCGCAGTGCATGCTGTGCGTGCGCTGCCTTGCTGCGTGAGCGAACTAACAGCATTCGCTTATGTGTGTGTGTGTGGAGAAAAAGAATCGACAAGTGGCAAGTGCGGCGTCCAGAGCGACACCCCCGCGAGCAACGCCACGTCCAGCAGCGACAAGGGTGACAGTGCTGACTGCTTCGTGCGCGTAGAGATACACACAGGCGGCGAGTGACGAGTTTCCCCCTCGCACCCACTCCACAATCTGCCCAGGCGCGCATAGTAGCAGGCGAGAGAGAGAGAAAGAAGAAGAAGACGCGATCGCGGACCTTCATGGCATGCGCGCGCCGGCGGAGGACAAGAGCGAACAGTCAGGAGCCAGCAGCACGACGCCGTCCAAGAGCGGGTACAGCAGTCGCGGCGACCACGAGCGAGAGCAGGAGCGTGGGTGCGGCGCGGTGGCGGAAGAGTTCGACAACCCGGAGCTCGACTTTGAGGAGGAGTGCGCGGACAGCGACATTTTAGAGGACCCGAACGACGGCGAGATGACAATCATGAACGACGACGACGACGACCTGGCGGATGACGACGAGGAGGAGGTGATGGAGCACTCGATCGACTTCCAGGTGAGCCGCGCGACCGTAACGCGCTCGGGCGTGCTGCCCTGCTGCGTCTTTGTCGGCCGCGTGACGTGGGGCACGGCGGACTGGGAGATCTACTTTGGCCAGAAGCAGCTCCTGCGGCTGCACGTCAACTTGTACATCCACCAGCTCATGTATCGCCACAAGCTCATGCGGGGCGTGCACCTGCCGTGGACGATCTGGCGCGAGAAGCGCGCCGAGCGCCGCGTCATGGACGTGCACGTCGTGCAGCAGTACATCCGCACGCTACTGAAGGATCGCGACCTGCGCAACTCGGAGCCGCTGCTCGCGTTCCTCGAGGTATCACCGTCGCGCGCGATGTCGCGCTACGGCCCGAGCCTGAAGGAAGGATACGTGCACATGCGCATGAACGGCCCGTTCCAGCTGCCGCTCTACACGTGCTTCAACCGCACGATCGAGAGCCTCTATCGGCACTTGTACCGCACGTGGATGCGCATCGCGTACGTGTCGACGGTGGTCGGCGTGATGGCACCGCTCTTCCTCGTCATCATCACAAACCTGGGGACGTTCTTCACGCCGCAGAAGCAGCTGATCAGCGTTGACGGCGACAGAGTGACGACCAAGATTGACACCACGGGCGTGTTCATCGGTCTCTTCAGTCTCGCGGGAATCATCTTCTGCGTCGCGTTCGTGTACAAGTTCTTCGACCATCGCCTCGGCGTCATTCGGCGCTGGGTTGTGCTCAAGCCGTCGTGCTTTGCCGCGTACCGGAATCGTTCAGACCGCGAGCCGAGCGAGGTGTTCCTGTTCGATAAGACGTTCACAGCCACGAAAGGGAGCTATCGACAGGGCGTGTCGTGGATGCCGAGTGGGCTCGTCGTTGGCAGCAACGCGGGGTTCATTGAGATCGACACGGGGCACTACTACACGCGGTTGACTGCGTTCGTTGCGCTGGCGCTGGTGTGCTACGGGATTATGGAGACGTCGAGCCTGGCGTACGACTTTGAAGAGATGAATGTGCCCGTGGCGGGCGGCGTGCCGTACTCGAGCGTCCCCGAGATGTCAAACTGGACAGCAGCGTCGCTCGCAGACGCCGACACCCCCCGGTATTGCGGCTACTTCTTTGAAGTTCCAGAGGGCGACAACATCTACGCTCGTCCGCTTGATCCGAGTGGGATCGTCTCGCAGCTGCGGCTGCCGTCCGACAACACGTACATGAGCAACGAGAACTACTTTTGGCAGAGCAGCGAGGTGGCGTACAACCTAGGAGTCATCACGAACAGCATCGGCGCAGGACGGATCGTCGGTGTGTCCAAGAAGATCGATCCGGCAACCGACGTCTTCCTCCCGTCGAACTACTCGTTCGAGATCCCGCACATCGGCAACGTCACGATCAGCGGACTCCAGGGCACGAACCTCTTGCAGTACCACGCAATCAGCCACTTCTGCGAGATTCCGATCAAGGTTGCGCCGGTGAACTGGTCGACGCTCGGGAGGTACCTGCTGATCCTGTTTGTCGGAGGCATCGTGGCGCCGTCGTCAGGTCTCGCAGTGAACTACATCATCACGTTCCTGGGCTTGTGGCACGCGCACGTTCGACGAGACCACTGGTACCGCTGCGTGCGACGACTGCAGAAGCTGAAGCGCCAAGAGACGGAGTACCGGTACAACTCGTTCTCTCCGCAGCGCGTTAGTAGCTTCGGGGGCGACATTCCCCAGAAGAACCACATGACGAGCTTTGCCAAGCAAGCGGCGACTGCTGCTGCGGTTGGAAGCAAGTCGAGACACAACTCTGACTCGGAGAGCTCTGACATTGACAGCAAGGGAAGCACGCGGTCCGGCGGTTCGTTCACGACGCTTCCAGGACCGCCGAGTGCTGTCGCGTGGCATGTGGACGGAGAAGACACGTACGAGGCGATGTACAAGGCAATCAGCAACGCGAAGTACGAGATCTTGATCGCTGGGTGGTGGGTCTGTCCGGACTTGTTCCTCTTGCGACCAGGCCGCAAGCTACCCCCGAGAGCACCCGACGACCCGAAGAAGACAAACGAGACGCAGCTGCGCAACTTGCTGCTGCTGAAGGCTCAGGCCGGCGTGAAAATCTACGTGCTCATCTATCGCGAGGTGAAGCTCGCGCTGACGTTGAACAGCAGCTATAGCAAGCGCAGTTTGCTGGTGCACCCGAACATTCGCGTCTTGCGTGACCCAATTTTCCAGATCCAGAGCTTGGGTTTTTGGTCGCACCACGAGAAGATCGTGTGCATCGACCAATCCCTCGCGTTCGTTGGCGGACTCGACCTGTGCTTCGGTCGGTATGACCACAGCGGGCATCCGCTCAGCGACCCAGGCGGCGACAAGATGCAAACGCAGACGTGGCCGGGAAAAGACTACTCGAACCCGATCATCAAAGACTTTGTCCGCGTCAATCAGCCCTTCGAAGACCTGATCGACCGGCCGTCTCAGCCTCGAATGCCGTGGCACGACGTCCACTGCAGCGTGTCCGGACCTCCCGTGCAAGACATCGCGTACCACTTCATCCAGCGCTGGAACTTCGTGTGCTCGAAGAACGACTACCAGCTGCGAACGGGGTGGTGCATCTGCTTGCGCTCGCGGCGGTTCAAGCTCCTCCCGAAGTGCATCGTTCCGATGGATTTCAACGGCTGGAAGCTGAAGTTTCCGTCGTCGGATGCCTCACTGCAAACCGTGCCAGCGACTGCGCTCACGCTCTCGCACAACGAGTCGTGCGAGATCGAGCCGTTCGAGGTCATGGCTCCAAACACGATCCCGAACAGCTTTTCGCCTGGGTACATGGCGCCGTGGGGGAATGGCAGCGGTGGGCAGACTTCGTTCGGCTCGGACCTGCCGCTGCAGCAGGCGGGTCCACCACTCTCGGAGACTCTTGGCGACACCGAGATTCTGCGAGCGCAACGCGGCGAGTCGATCCTGCAGGTGTTCCACCCGAATGCCAAGATCTGCAATGTGCAAGTGTGCCGCTCCGTGTCGATGTGGTCAGCCGGTGTGCCGACTGAAGCGAGCATCCAGACGGCGTACATCGATGTGATCACCAAGGCGAAGCATTTCCTGTACATCGAGAACCAGTTCTTCATCTCGGGCGTGAACTCGAACAATGTCGTGAGCAACCGGATCCTGCAGGCGCTTGTGGATCGCATCGAGCGAGCTGTGAAGGCGAACGAAGTGTTCCGCGTGTACGTCGTGATGCCGCTGCTGCCGGCGTTTGAAGGCAACATCCGGAGCGAAGAGCTGACGAACCTCCACGCAGTGATGCACTGGCAGTTCGCGACGATCAGCCGGGGCAAGTACAGTCTCTTTTCGGCGTTGGAGAGCGTGACGAACAAGCCAGAGAACTACGTCTCGTTCTTCGGGCTGCGCAAGTACGGGATCCTTCCGAACGGGTGCGTGTCGACCGAGCAGATCTACATCCACAGCAAGCTTCTGATCGCCGACGACATGTACGCGATCCTCGGAAGCGCGAACATCAATGATCGCAGTATGATGGGCGACCGCGACTCGGAGATCGGAGTGGTGATCGAGGACATGCAGTTCCAGGACGGCATGATGAACGACAAGCCGCACCGCCGCGGCGTGGTTGTGAGCGCGTTGCGACTGCAGCTGTTCCGCGAGCACCTCGGGCTTACAGACAGCGACGACACGCTGATCGACCCGACGTCGGAGCGCACGTGGCTTCAGATCCGGGGTGTGAGTCAGCAGAACACCAAGATCTACGAGACCGTGTTCGACTGCGCGCCGTCGAACAAGATGCGCGCGTTCACGAGCTTCCAGAACATCGAGATCTCCCAGATCTACGAGAACCAGCGTCTGAACGTGCTCAAAGTGCCTGGCCGCCACCACGTTTGGGACAAAGAGAACCTGAAGGAGGGCGACTACTCTCCGTGGACGGACGTGAACGGTGTCCCGATTCCCGCAGACAAGTTCAACCTGGAAGACTACGTGCTGGACAACGTCAAGGACAAGAAGAAGAAGCACCTGTTCTCGATGGATCACGACGGCTGGTGCTACGCGCGCAATTTTTCGGTTTTCCAAGAGATCCGGACGGGCAAGACCGATTTCAAGAAACGCGAGAAGCTGCAGCACTTCATGACCGATCGTCTCATGGCGCAGGTGCGTCGGCGTCGCTGGGTGAAGAAGGGAACGATGGCGCTCGCGGCCATGTCGCGGTACAGCTCGGTCTCGGAGAGCGACGACGAGGAGCACAACCGCTTCATCTCGCTCTGGCGGCGCTTCCAGAATGGCGAGTTCAGCCGCGCGAACTCGCTGACCATGGCGCCGCGAGACCACCAGCGACACCCGTCGATCTCGTCGTCTGCAGTGATGAGCGGGGACGCGTCGTACCCGAACTCACCGATGATGTCAAGTTTCCGCCGAACCCCGCTGAGCCCGATGTCGACTGCTGGTGGCGGAGGAGGCTCGAGGCGGAACTCGGGCTCGCGGCGAAACTCGCTGGTGCTCGGGAGAAACGGGCTCAACGCGCGAGCCAGCACGTTTGGCGGCACGAACAACAGCGTTATTGGCAACATGCACGAGTCCGACATGCACCTCCACGATCACCACGACGAGCGAGGCAGCGCGGACTCGATCAACAAGGGACTCGGGCAGTCGCTCCGGAAGTGGTACTCGACGATGGACTTGGATTTCGGGCGACGCTCCAAGTTCAACGCCGAGTACTTCGACCAGGACAGCCTGAACCACACGCCTCGTATTATCGGAGACGAGCCGTTGCTCGAGTCTGGTCGCGGCAGCCTGCGCAGCATCAAGAGCGGTCGCGACGAAGAAGACGAGCGTGCGAGCAACGAGCTGGGCGAGTGCCAGATCGGGCACGTGCAGACCGCTGCGACGGTGCCGAAGGAGGGAGAGACGCGCGCGCGCCTGCAGCTGTCGGAGATCCGCGGCCACCTCGTGGAGTTCCCGCTGGACTTTTTGGTGGAGGAGATTCTGAAGCCTTCCATCATGCCAGCCGACATCCACATCTAAGAGCTCGGTCGCAGGTGTTGGAGTCAAGAGTCAAGAGAAAGAGGAGAGGAGAAGAGGAGAAGATAGGAGACAAGAGTGAAAGAAGTGGAGTACAGCCGCCGATTTTGAGCCTCCGTTCGCGAGCGACGGAGAGAAGGAGGACGAGAGAGAAGGAGGAGGCGCCGAGGAGAGCCCATGAGCTTCCGTGCGTTGCTGTAAGTTATAAATGCAATTGTGTGTGTCTGTTTTGATGAGTTGCTGTCATTTGCAACAGTGCTGCGGCTGAAGGCGTTCAAAATGTGCTTGTTTCCGCCCTCGGTTATGCTGCAGCGGATGGACGAAATGGCTGGAAGCGCCGTTGGTAACGAGATCATCTTGCAGGCTGATGCACTGACAGCTGAGGGCGATGGTCGACTGCAAAGACACGATTGACAGACCCGCTCGAACCTTCAAGAATGCCTCGCCACAGCACAGCGGATCCGAGGAGCCAGAGGCGGAAGAATGAGCGCGAGAGCGGACCATCCAGCACTGCTGCGCCATCCAAGTGCGCACCAGACGAAGAGGCAAACAGCGAGCGCTCGAGCCGGAAGTCATCTCCGTGAGAGACTGATTATCGACTGGTGGCTCGCTGCGTCATCTGGACGCGCACGATGGCTTACGCGAGTCGGTCGGCAGCTCTCCGACGCTGTGCGCTTGCTGGCTCTTGCAGGCGAGGTGGATTCTCGAGCGGCGGATGCTCGGCAGTCATGCAGAGCCGACGAGAGAGAGAGCTCGAGTGGCTCATTCGGTATCTCGGATGTGTCCAAACCCCATGCCACGAGCATCCAAACAGCGCGGATGTTGCTACCAGGAGTCAGAGATTGAGGAGAGTGCCGTACTCTCTCAGGTAAGCCCTCGTTTTCAAATTGCGTATGTAAGTACTGGTGCGAATATATGCAGTTTGACGCGCAATTTCAGGGCAATATGTAAGCAATCTGCGGTAATAACTACATCATGACTTAACCGCATGCGGAACAGTACCGGTCGCGGGAGGGAACGACCGGAAAGTCGGCCGGGAAACCAGCTGGTGGCACAGAGAAAGAGCCGGTTGTCCGGTTGTTTGGAGTTCAGTTCCCACACAAAAACAGCGAGCGAGCGAGCAGGCGAGGCGGAAAAGGGGTCCGCCACACAAACGCTCACACGAAGAGCGTCCCCACCCAGAGCAGACAGACCAGCACACGCAGCGGACGAGAACGAGCGGAGCACACACGCGCACTCCTTATTGCGCGACTTGGACCCGCCCGCAGCACGGTGACTAGCAGCAGCAGCAGCACGCGAGCGTCTCTCTCTCTCTCTATCTCTGTACGAGTCTCTCTCTGTACGAGTCTCTCTCGACCACTCGTCCACCCACCCACCGCACTCCCGCAGGTACAGCAGCCATGGCGCACCACCACCAGAGCCACCACGGCCACGCCAACGGCACGCCACCGCTGCCGTCCGTGCGCGAGTCGACGGCGTCCGCGTACGAGCGAGACACGACGATCCTCGGCGCGAGCTTCTCCGGCGGCTCCTCGGGGCTGCGCCTCGAGCCGATCAAGGCGGGAGCGCAGAGCCTCGGACACCCGCCGTCGCAGAACAGCTTTGAGTTCGGACAGAGCGCGCAGGCGCGCGGCCGGCGGTCGTCGCAGGACGAGATCCGCGCGCTGCTGCAGCGCACGACCTCGGCGCTCGATAAGATCGTGCGCATCCGCGAGTCGATGGAAGAGTTTGTGGACTTCAAGCAATTCGAGAAGCCCCCGCGGCGGCCGTCGCGCTCGTCGCAGTCCCACGAGCGATCAGCGCCGCCGCTCTCACGCCTGAGCTCCGGCCCGATCATCATGCAGGACCACCACACGCGCACGACGCCCGCGTCGAGCTACGGCAGCACCGTCACGTCGTCGAGCTCCGAGGATCCGCTGGGACGGTCCACGAATTCGACCCACTCGTCGTCGTCGTCGTCGCTCGATGAAGATGCGACGGACAACACAGAGGATACGCTCTCGGGCTCCAGCATCAGCAGCGCCCGGCAGCCGCAGCAAGCGCAGCCGGTCAGCGCATCCGCGGTGCAGCTGGAAGAGGCGGAGGCAGAGGTTGAGGAGGACGACGAGGACGAGCGCGAGTCCGGCAACGACACGTTCGACGACGAGAGCGGCACGGACAGCTCCATCTCGACGAGCGACATCTCCCCTTTGAAGGAGGCGCGTCTCGAGCGGCTCAAGAACATCGAGATCGCGTTCCACGAGGGGCTCCCGAAGGAGTTCTTTCAGTCGCTCTGCCGATTCCTCAACTCGACGATCGAAGTCAAGACGCGCCACTCGCGGTTCAATTTCTACAAGGACTCGTTCACGGGCAGCGACGCGATCAAGGAGATGATCGTGAACGGCTTCGCGGAGGACCAGCCCACGGCGCTGCGCTTCGGGAACGTGCTCGTGCGCCTCGGCTTCATCGAGCACGTGTCGCGCACGGACGACCAGCTGCACAACTCCAAGGACAACTTCTACCGCTTCACCAAGGCGCTCGAGTACGACGACGGGGACTTTCTGGCCGGCTCACCCAGCACGCAGGCGCGTATGTCGATCACGGCAACCAACTACCGCGAGTCCGTGCTCTCGCGCGAGTCGTCGGGGCACGTCGAGTACGACTTCTCGACCGCGACGGACGAGGTGCACGCGCTGGCGACCGACGAGGTGCTGCAGATCTACTCACGCGTGCTGCTCAAGGTTTTCGAGCGCAAGAACAAGCTGCTCTTCTACAAGGGCTTCGTCGGCTGCTTCCTCGGCGCCGAGGCCGTGAACGTCATCCGCGAGCTACGCATCGCTGGCTCGCTCGTGGACGCCGTGCTGCTCGGGCAGTGCCTGCTCGACGAAGGCATCATCGAGCCCATCGCCACGACCGTGACCACGTTCCAGGACAAGTACATCTTCTACCGCCTCACCAAGGTCCGCGCATAGACGAGGAGAAGGTCAGTCAGTCTCTGTTTGTCCGTCATGTCCGCCCCTCATATTTAAGAACGGCTCCCTCGTCCGCCCAAGTAACTCGCATCCGCACGCAGTAGAATCAGTAGAAGCCATCCAAGAGCCTATTTGTCACCACCACCTTCGAGCAGCAGCAGCGGCTAATGCCCATGTTCCGTGTTGTCTTTGCGACTTGGTTGTTCTCTATTGTGTCATGGAAAGCGGAAAGCGGAAAGCGACTCTTGTCTCCAACATCGTCGCAACATCAGTCGTCAAACTCGGGCAGCATCGCGTCGATGACCGCCTGCGAGCCCTTGAGGCAGTTGTCGTCCGAGGATGTGGAGCTAAAGTCCTCGCCGTCGCTGTGCGCCTTACCGCACGAGTGGTCGTACGACCTGGCGTGCGCGCCGCCGAGCGAGAACGAGTGCCGCCGACGGCTGCTGTCGCAGTCGCAGCCTACCACCAGGAGATCCAGCTTCCCGTCCAGCGACGACAGCGACGTTGTTGTGTCGACGCTCGTGTTCGTCGACGCCTCGACCACCTGAACGCCAGAGGATACCGGAGCCTCGTCTGTTTTGCTGCTAGATGAGCTGCTACCGTCGCTCTGCAGAAGACTCTGCTGCTGCTGGTGCTGCTGCTGCTTGAGTTGCCTGTCGCGCCGGCTTTCCACTGCCTCCTGGTTCTGCAGCATCTTCTGCAGCTGCGTCTTGGTCTTGGATCCGTAGCAGCGCTTGCGCATGCGCAGCTCGAGCTCTGCCTCAATGCCGACGAGGTACCGGTGCATCGCGTTCACGAACCGGCGCCGGTACGACACGGGGCTGATCACCGTCGGGTTGCGGAACGTCAGCCCGGCTTTCGACGTCGACTCCATCTTCTTGAGGAAATCAAACTGGTGCAGGTAGTCAATGAGTCCAAAGACCACCTCGCGGCGCTCTTCGTCGAAGAGCATGAGGATCGAGTAGTCGATCACGCCGGCGCGACAGAGGAACCCCGTGTCGTTCTGGATCGCCTGGTTGATCACGTTCAAGTCTGTCTGGCTCACGGGGATCGGGATGCGCTCGGCCAGGTTGCCATCCAGCAGCACCGGGAGTTTCACTTCCGCGTGTGGGTTCATGACGCCGTTGCCGCAGTGGAACGCGTCCTCGCGCTGGCGCTGACTGTTCTGCTCCTCCTCGCTGTCGTCCTCGCTGTCAGAGTGCTGGTCGTACCGGCGTCGCAGGATGCCCTTGATGTCGTACATCTGGCCGGGAGAGCACCCGAACGAGAGATTCTCCATCACGACGACGTACGTCGACTGCTTGTGCAGCCGGCGGCTGTGCGAGAGCTTGAAGAGTCCGAGGATCTTGGTCATCACCGTCGGGCTCTGCAGCTCCACGACGTGCGACATGAACTTGAAATAGTGCGGCGCCATGTGGAGGAACATGTTGAACTCGGTCAGCGAGATGCCCTTCAGCACGTACCGGTTGTCATGCGTCTGGCGAGGACAAGCAGGACGAGCAAGATCACAGCCACAATGTCAGCCTATCAATGAGGCGAGGACGCAAGTAAACAAACCGCCGCACGTACCATGGAGAAGAACGCGCCAGACTTGCCGCCAGTAGTGTCCCATCGCCTGCTCTCTGCGACCGAATTCAGGAACTGGAGGTTCCCAGACTCCGTCAGCGCTCGCAGCGCGTGGAATTGCGCGGCGAAGAACGCCACGCAGCGGATCGAGTGCGAGCTCGTGCTCGTCTCGTACGAGAACTTCATGTCCGTGTGCTGCACGTCGTTCGAGCGCAGCTTCTCCAGGTACCGGTCGCGCTTGCCCTTCGACACGCGCTCGTTCACGAGTGAGTCTCGCAGCGACGCTCCCTGCATGGATGCGGCGGCTGGTCTGCTGAACGAATGCTTTCCTTCGACAGCGAGCTCCTGTGCAATGTCCACCGCGTTCCCGAAATGCGCCTCCAGCTCGTCCACGTACGCTCGCGAGCAGAGCGTGAAGCCGATGAGCGAGCCCAAGTCCTTGTCGTGCACCTTGATGACAAAGTCGTTGACGCCGCTCGGGAGCTCGAAGTGCCCTTCAAAGAGCGCGCTCGGCATCTCCACGTACGGCTTGATGCGGATCGGCTCCGAGCCCAAGAGCGCGCTGCTGGAGATCGCAGACAAGCGATTGGACTCAGTGATCGTCGTGCGCCGTCCGCTGCTCGCCTTCACTTCCTGAAGGGCCTTGGACAGACTCGATTTCTCCGAAGGCTTGCTGGGCTTCTGTACCGCTGGCGACGATCGCAAGCTGCTCTCTCGACTCGCGACGCTGCTTGCCTCGCTCTGCGTCGACGTCTTCTTCTCGTAATCCCTCGGCTCCGTGAACCAGTCCTCTGGTATCCGCCGCTTCGTCGGCGACTCGATGATCATCTTCTTGATCGTCGCCTGCGCCACGGGCGGCGCGAACGACAGGATCAGTTCGTTCAGGCGCTTGGCTAATAAATAGAGGTCTCGCGAGAGACCGTTGCATGTGAGCACGTTCGCGTGCTCGAGCGCGAGCTGGTCGTTCACCTTGTCAACGAAGCTGCGCAGCGACTCCTTCGCTTCGAGCCGCAGCTGCGCGATGTCTTTCTTGGGTACGCCCGCGACGGCAGACGACAGCAACTGCTCTGCAGCCTCGAGGTTCTCCTCGAGGATGTCGATGTTGCTGTTCACAAACGCGTCGACGCTCTCGATGCGCTTGCGGATGTCTTTCCGGAACCCCTCAAAGTAGTCGAAGCGCCGCAGTCGGTCCGTGTCGTGGCGCGAGTGCATCGTCGCCGACACGAGCTTGTACGGCCGCCACGCTTTCCGCCGCGTCTTCTTCTTCACGCCGCCGCCGCCTCCAATGCCATTGCCATGATGGAGTCCGTGGCCGCCAGTGTTGAAGAAGTAGCCCGACTGGGACACGTCCTCGTCGTTGTCTGTGTAGATCGGCGTCTGCATGCGCCGGAACGTGCGGCTGCGTACGCTCATCGTGCCCTCCGACTCGTCGCCTGCGAAGAAAGACGCGCGGCTGCGCACGATGAGCTCGCTGATCGCCGAGAGCCACGCCGCGCGCGTCGCCGCGTCCACCGCGTTGAGCCGCATCTGCCGCTCGCGGTTGATCACGAGGAACTGGAACTGCTGCGGGTTGGGCGATTCCTCGACGATCACCGACGTGTGGCGGTCGATGAACTCCTCGCAGACCTGCACGAGCGACGCGCGGTCGCGCAGACACACGAGGCTGCTCCGGTCGAGCCGCAGCAAGAAGTACCGGAGCTTCCAGCTGCGTGAGTACGTGCCGCGCTTGCCGAGCCATCCTTCTTTCTGCACGTCCTCCTCGGCAAACTCGAACCTGGCGAAGCTCGCGTGCCGCGCGGTGCGCGAGCCAAAGTGGAAGAACGCGAGCATCGAGTCGCGGTACACGCGGTAGAAGCGCTTCGGCTCCCCTGCACACCCAGTCGCATCGACAAGCATCAACATCAGCACACCGTCAGCATGTCATGTACAAGCACTTGCATCCCAAGAATAAGAGCACAAGCGCGCACCTGCTGCGTCCGAGTGGTGGCTGTGCGAGGCGCGCGCGCTGCTGTCGCTGTCGCTGTCCTCGAGGTCGCCGGCGTCCGTCGGCGGCTTCTTGACCCGCGTGCGGATCCAGCGCCGCCGGCGCACGAAGTGGTAGCACTCGCGCTTCACCTTGCTCGTGCCTTCCGCCAAGCGGCGGTTGATGCGCGCGAGCGTGGAGCCGTAGCACCAGCCTTCCTCGTCGCACTGCGTGTACTCGACGTCGGGCATCCACTGGTGGCTCCACATCCATTCGGCGCTCGGCAGCGCGCCGATCTCAAAGCTGCTGCTGCTATCGCCGTCGCTGGTGACGAAGCTGAGCTTGTCGTCGCGATCGGCCACGCGCTGCGCCGCCTGCGTGAGCCGCGCGAACGTGTTTCCGCTGCGGTCGCAGAAGCGCTCGAAGGCCCAGCCGTGGAAGGGCTGCAGCGTCTGCACCTCGAAGGCTTCCTCCTCGAACGACTCCATGCCCAGGCGCCTGCCGCAGAGAGAGCTACAGCTACTGCGAGAGCGAGAGAGCGCGAGTGATGACGAGACGTTCTCGCGCGCTTTGGCTGCGAGACCAAACACAGCGCCGCCGCCGAAAAGCGCTCGACGTGCAAAACTGCAGTCTCGAAAAGAGGAGCAGCTCGCGTTTGTGTCGTGTTTATACTAGCGTCAAGGGTAGTGGACGTCTGCTGCATACCGAATTAGAGAGAGTACTTGGTTATAGAGGATCTCATACCGAGTTCTGAGACGTGGAAGTGCCTGGAGTGTCATTTTCCAGAATACATGATGGCATCGCTTTACACAGGCTACCAACACTGAAGCGGTCCGTACTTGCGCTGTGCGCTGAACGTTTGTCTGTCGGAGATTTGCCAGATGTCAGATGAGGCGGGGAAAACACACACCACAAAGCACAGTCCTCCCTCTGTAAACACATAATGTGCCGGATTTATGCGCTGGGTGACAGTTGTGGGCTATAACAATCCAGAAGCTCGAACAGTTAATCCTGTACATTAGAATACCGTCGCACAGCTGGATTTTCGAGAACTGCTTTAACAATGTTCCAACCCGCCATTTGCGCTGTCCCTCTCGCGAAAAAGGCTCGCAGCCTGATGGTCGCTGCTCGAGAATTCCCGACTCTCACATGGCAGTCGGATCCCATTCAGCACCACGCCGCGCTTCGCCGTGCTCGCCACGATCCAGATTGCTAACAGCCTTGCCCGCGGATTAACGGAAACTAAAGCGCGGACGGCACCCGCTCAAAATCGTGTGGAGATTCACAGTTAGCGAATAGTGGGACGCCAGACTCAACAAGCAAGCCCATGCACTCTCGGTCATCTTGTTGTGAATGTCGTGCATGACGGAACCATATCCTCGGTGTCTCTCCACGTGTCGCAATGGCGCCGTGTCACGTGCTTGGCGCTCGACGGACTCACTCGCAGCGAAGCCTGTCCACGTGTGAACGAGATCATCCGGCGAAAGCCATGCCATGCGCGTTTGGATCAAGCAGATTCGTGTTTGTGAGCGGTGTGAAAATCTAAAAGATGTGCTGAAAGGCAATACAGGATCGTAAAGTGCAGAAAGATCACTCTTCGTCTCCATGGTCGCGCGCGAGACGCTTGGGGAGATTCAGGATGCACGAGAGCCTCGGAGCCGCGCTTACGGCTCAGTGGACGTTGACGTCCCGTCGCACGACCTCAATCACCTCGTCGTCGCCGTCTGCGTCGTCCGCGTCGTTAGCGCTGAAGCTCTTGCCGCGCGGCTCCTGGCGCTCGGGGCTGTCGTTGCTGCCGTTGTCGCTGTACTGGCACAGGTTCGTGAGCAGCGGGATGAGGTACTTGTTGTCGAACTGCAGCAGGCGCATGTGCTTGTGGGGCTTCACGGTCTTGTCTAGCGCCTTCTCTTCTTCAGGCTGCAATGATATCAAAACACCAAATCGAGTCAGCACACGCTATAAGAGCACACATATTCGGATATACGAGCAGCAGTAACGCACACTCAGACGCGGGATCTTGAGCAGGCTGAGCATCGAGACGGTGCCGCCGCCCATGACGAAGATCGAGAGCAGGATGATGATCATCGTCGTGGCGATGACCTCGTTCTGCTTCTCGCCCGGGAACGACTTGGCGAGCGCGAACGCCACGGCACCGCGCAGCCCGCTGTACCAGATCATGTGCTGCTGGTTGCGCGTGATCTCGTTCTTCTTGCGCGACGTGATGTTAAGCAGGTACGTCAGCGGGTACACGTGGCACGCGCGCGCCGCGAGGCAGAAGAGCGCGGTCCAAATGATGAAGCCCAGGTTGAAGCCCTCGCGCAGCGCGAACACGGACAGCCCCAGGTCTGGTGAAGGACAGACAGACAGCATCAAGTTAGTTGGAGACCCATCCATTTGCACACTCACTCACACACACACTCGTAGTGCACAAAGACGCGATATACTCACTCAGGAACACCGCAGTCTCCGTCATGTGCGCCAGCGTGTTGAAGACGCGCGAGCAGCTGCGCAAACACACAACAGAGTCGAAGATTAGTGTCCGTGGCGAGAGTCGGTTATAAGAGCAACTTCAACGTGTCAACATGCGACGAGGCGAGGCTTTGGGCAACGTACACTTCCTGGGCTTCGGGTGACAGGTTGGGCGACGCGTAGTGTTTCATGGAGATGCCTGCGAAGATGATCGCGACGACGCCCGACATCTCGAGGATCTGCGCCGCGAGGAACGGCAGGTAGGAGAACATCACGTACACGCCGACCTCGTGCAGCAGGCACGAGCGCAGGTTCGTGTACTTGAAGATCAGCGCCGGGATCATGCCGAAGGCGATGCCGATCATCGTCGAGCCCGAGAAGTTGAGCATAAACTCGACGATCGCGAAGAGCATGGGCTTGAGCGTGTACGAGTAGCCGATGAACTTGGAGAAGGTGGAGAAGAGGCAGATCGCTACGGCGTCGTTGAGCGACGACTCGCCGAAGACGAGGTAGAAGAGCGTCGGGTCGACCTTGAGCTCCTGGAAGACCGCAAGCGTCGAGACCGTGTCGGTGGCGCTGATGAGCGAGCCGAACGTGAGCGACTCGGCGAGCGAGAGCTTAGTGGTCCAGCCGAATCGCCCGACCGTGTAGATGAGCGTGCCAGTGACGATGCTCATGATCATCGTGCCGAAGATCGAATACGTGAGGATCGGCACGATGTTCTCGAAGAAGTACCGGCGCTTCATCGTGTAGCCCGAGTTGAAGATGATTGGCGGCAGCAGACCCACGAAGAACACGTTCGGGTTGAAGTCCATGAGTGATGACGAGATGCTGTCGGACTGCACGGCAAGCACGATACTCGCAGCCATGCCCACGCCGATCGTGGCTGTTCATTCAAGGGAGGGAGAGAGAGAGTCGTCACCGGTTAGGATACTTCAAGAACGCTTGCTTTTGACTTTTGTGAGTGTGCAAAACAGCAATCCATGGATCGAGAACGCACCTGCAGCCTCGGGCAGCCAGTGGAGGTGCAGTCGGTGCGAGACGTAGTTGCTCACGACGATCGCGACCATGAGCAGCACGATCAGCGACGCGAAGTAGACCGAGAGGATGTACTCGTAGCTCGTCTCGGACTCGAGCTGCTCGACCTGAACCTCGGCGCCGCCCATTGTTTCGAGTTCGGCTGCGTTGATGCGGACGGTTGCTTCGAGAGGCGGAGGAGGAGCAGGGGCGAGACGACAGATTCACTTTTGAAGGAGCTCTCCAGGCTCGCTCAGGTGCGAGAGAAGGGAGAGAGGCTGAGGGCGGACTGGAGTGCCAGCGATCACCTCGTAACGGATCGTGTATATATAGTGCCAAGTGTCCGTAACGGATGGTGCATTTATAGCAGAACCAGTCCCAAGACACGCATGGGACTGTGTTGAGACTGCCTCTCGAGGTGTATTCGTGGAGGAAAGCTGGCTGGCATTGAACCGCCACCATCGCTCAGCGAAAAATAGCATTCCTACTCGAGGGTGGAGTCCACCAGCGGAATAAGAGGCTCGAATCCGTGATCTAGCGAGATGCATCAGGTTTCTGGTCGATTTTGTCGAGATTCATCTCGGTTGATAATGCAGTTTGGACTCGGGAAACCTTTTCTCTCTTACTCGCACCCGAGCCAGGCTTCCACCTCGGGGTCGCAGGCGTCACCGACGCTATGAGCGATCTGTCGTCGACGCATCTCGATCGCGAGTGTGCTTGTGTCGCAGTAGATCGGTAGCATCCTCGGGTTGTAGCACATGCCCTGGCGGCCGCTCGCGAGCGTGCACTCGCGGTACATTGTGCCATTGCACAGCTGCACACTCTCTCTCGTGAGCGGCGAGTCCTCTCCGTCTGCTGCTGCCTTTGCGGTTGCTGCCGATCCGTCAAGAGAGTCCTGGTCGCACACGGAGTCTGCGAACTTCTCAAAGAGACTCCGCGTCGCGTTAGTCGCTTGCAGAGCCGTGCAGGTCGCTGCTGAGAGCTGCTGATCTGGATCTGCGCTGCAGTAGTCATGGCTCAGATCGCACTTGCCGTTGAGAAAGCCATTGCAGCACACTGGCGCTCTGTCCACGAGGTTGAACGAGTTGAGGCTCTTCGCGATCGGCGCCAGATCGGGGAGTGCCGTGATGAGCGGCAGCGCCGTGAGCTGCAGCTGCTCGAGTTTCTTGTTCGAGTCGACGCTCGGGAGCTCCAGCAGCGCTGGCAAGCGCTCGAGAGCAAGTGTCTGCAGATGCGTGAGTCCCTTGATCGAGGGCACTCGAGTCAGGTTCTGGTGCGAGCCAATGTAGAGGAACGCGAGGCTCGCCATCTCGTCAAAGAGGTTGCTTGGCAGCTCCTGGAACCCCGAGACACCGAGCTTGCCTTCGATGTGGCTGAAAGCGTGCGGGCCAAGAGAGACAACCAAACGTGTGTTTCGCAAATGTGAGCCTCAGCACGCGAGCCAAGGTTTCATGCGCAGCTCAATCGCGCAGAACGTACATGTGCTGAAGGTTCGTGAGCCCTCTCGTCCAGATTGGTAGCGCGGTTGTGTCCGTGTAAATGAGCGACCTGCATACGCAAGAGACAAATGGATCAGGAGCTGGACCACAAGAGGCGGAGGCAGCACTGCAAACATCCAAGTACTCACAGAGATCGGAGCCGCACACAATTCTTCAGCGACTCGGGGAGCGCCTCGAGCTTCCGGTTGGTCAAATAGATCATTTCAAGGTCGCCCGTGGCAGCCAGGAAACCCACTTTCTCGCTCACATTCTGCTGCGGCGAGAGCCACTCGTCGTAGCTCGTTGGCGCAGTGTCCATGTCCACAAGCGCGAGGCACGGACACTTGTTGAGCTCGCCGTTGCTGAGTGTGACCCACCTCCTCGCGTGCACAACGCACTCGCTGTGGGGCTCGCACGCCTGGCGCGAGCTGTTGACGCTCACGATCACGAAGATGAAAGTCAGCAGCGCAAAGAACATGAACGGCAGCGCGATCGGGTGCCGCTTCGGGTACAGCCGTCCGTCCTTGTATTTTGCGTGGCGAATGAGGTCAGTGAGGCGGCTCACGCGGTAGCAGAGCAGCAGGTTGAGCCCGACTTTCGTCACGAAGTCGAGCGGTGACGAGATGCGCAGCGAGTTGACACTCCGAATAATGCGCTCGGTCTGCGCTGGGTCGGCGAACACGCTCTGCGCGAGCCGCTCGGAGCGACCGGCGGGGAAGAGCTCCATGTTGAGCCCCAACTGCTCGCGATCGATCTGGAACATGCCGACGCACGACACGAGCACGATCATCGGGAACGCGACGGCGTTGAAGAACTCGAGCCTGAGCGGCACACACAGAAAGCGGAATCCGTCAGTCAGCTGCACGGAGGCTCAAGCAGAAGTAGGGAGGTTCACTCACAGCGCGTCGGCGAGCGCGATCCACAGAACTCGGCGCTTGCGAGTGCTGTGGATGACAATCGCACAGAAGCCGGAGCTGAGCACGAGGCAGCCCATGAAGATCCAGATCAAGTGGATCGGAAGCCCTTGCTCGAGGAGCTGGACAAGCATCGCCAGTTGGATCCCGATGCTGATCGCTTTCATCCACAGGTACTGCCGAGAGAGAGAGACAGCACGACAACAGAGTTCGTTTAGTGCCAGCCTCGTGTCTTCATGGCGCATGCGCTGACTTACTTTGTTCTTGATGAGCGACTTCTCGACACCCTCGAGCTCGATCTTGACTTTGAGGTCGCTCTGGCGGATCGACTTGCGCCGCACTTTCTCGAACGATTCGCTCAGTTGCATCTGCGAGCGCTGCTGCGATGCTATCGCTGTGGCGCGTTCAAAGGACATCGCTGTGGCAACGGCGGATGATGCGCCTGGCGGCGGCGGCGGCGGCGGACACTGCTGGCTCGGAATCATGCGACTCGAGAGCTGCCAGAAGACGAGCTTGAGCACGACGTAGAAGTACCCGAAGAGGACAACGACGAAACCCGCGACGCCGAGCGCTTTGGTCGACGCTCTCCGATCCACGACCTCCCAGAAATCCCCGAGGTCGTCGTCGCCAAAGTCATGCGTGCGCATCGACTGGTTCATCGCGTCTCGCGGACTAGCAGCGAGCGAGAGGAGCCACACGGTCCAGCCGATGCAGACCCAGGAGCCGAGGAAGAGCGTGATGCCGAGTCGTCCAAAGTCCGTCTGCTGCGCCGCATCGTTCGCAGTCACGACAGTCGCGCCAGCGAGAGCCGATGCACCTGGTGGTGCGTGAGTTCGCCAGCAATACGCACACGCATACACATGAGCAATTGAAAAGCACCCAGCGCCAGCGAATGAAGCCATCTTGTTTGAGATGTAGCCATCTCTGGACAATATGGTTGGTACACACACTGTGTCGACCAGCACGCACCTGTTGGCGACGCATGTTGGCTCTCGGCCGCTTTAGTTGAAGCCGATGCGAACGCGGGAGCGTACGTCTGCGCTGGAGGAGGTGCCATTCACGCTGCAGTGAGAAACGTGAGCTGCAACGACAGAAGAGCTCGCGATTTCCGAATGCCAGATGGAGCGTTTGTGGTGTGACGAGTGGCGCGCTGCTCCTTCACTCGGATGTGATGGAGGTATATTCTTGGAAGCGGTGCTTCTCAGCTCAGATGGCTGGGAGATCGGTTGCTATTTTCGAGAAGCAGGACAATCAGTCAAACTGGATGGACATGCGCATCGTTCCATCCAATCCAGCAACTCGCGGGTCGCAAAACATCTCGTATGTCCGACCACGCACATTTGGCGCAGCGCACATCGAGCTGGACGGCGCATGAGGTTTCTTCTGGACTTGCTTCTTGGGAGACGAGAAGGCGATTCTGAACACGGCCAGTTTGACGGAGGTGCCAGGGGGGGGGACTCTAGCCGAGCCACCACACTCCGTGAAGACGAACTAACTGGATCATGTAGACTGTGACAGCCCTCGTCAAAACCTGAAAGGATATATGCTTGCTCTCGACTCTACGTCGATTACGCTACGCCTTCCGCTTGGCGTGTAGGAACCGGTGAAGGTGAGACTTGCGACGGTACTCTGCGCCAAAGCTTCGCTTCTCTCCAAAAGTGGTCGAACCACTGCATTGCATTCGCGACAATGCTCCCTCCCTCAAACACCCAAACAATTTCTTGGTTTGACATGATGCCGGCATCGCTCCAGTTGAGGGAACCTTTGCACAGATCAGATGTGTCAGTCAATGCACCCAGTCATACATTTCCGAGCACACCACGACTCACCTGCTAAGAGGACCCGGCGATCAATGATGCAGCACTTGACGTGCATAAATCTCGGCGCATCGATGACATCAACGCGTCCTGCGATGAGGCTCTGGAATGATTTCCTGTGCTCACCCTCATCTCGCCGC
>JAADWH010000459.1:0-21846 GCA_023335995.1 Globisporangium nagaii
AAATTGCTACTCGCTCAAACTCGATCATTTTTATGCGGTTTTGATTGGCGGAACTGCCTTGAAATTCTGCATCGATTGATGCAACTTTCTCATTCAAATTCAAAGTTGTTCGTTCAGGAGCGAGCAAAGAGTGGGTGTCCGTATATCAATTAGGCGGACTGTGCTCTCACAGCAGGAATATTGTCGGACAGTACACACCGCACCTACAGCTTGTTCGTGTCCGAAAGCGTACTTTGCGTGCAAAGTGCGGTATTGCAAGAGTGTTGGTTTTTCTCACCTATCAACCGCTAGGTGCGTGCTCCACGTCGGCTTTGTCACAGCCGGAAAGTGGACGCTGGGACAATTCCGACGTGCAGACTGCGCACTTTGCAGCTCAATTCCCATGCTCTCGAGCCACGCTGTATTGCGTTTCTGGACAGTCCGTAGGTGCGCTGATCCCTCGCGCGGGAGCTTTTGACTGGCGCAGAGCGAGCGAGCGAGCGAGCTTTTGTTCTGGAACTGCACCCAATCGCCTCCATATGCTGATCGATCACTTTACGGAGGTCGTCCTGCAAATCCACGCTGTCGACCGGAAGCGAGCGTGGAAAAGGGAGCAGCGCAATCCACAGAAGCAGAGAGAAAGCGACAGCAGCAGATCAAGAAGACATGGCGGCGAGATTCCTCAACCGCGTGGCCGGCGTCGGCACGGCCATCGGCCTCGGCGGCTTCCTCGTGCAGGAGTGCATCTACGACGGTGCGTCGCGTTGCATCCCGAGTGCAGTTGTCGTTGTGTGTGTAGCTTCGATTCGCATCAAGCCGTTGTGGAGTGAATGCGTGGCGATCTGGACGGCGGAGCAGTGCGCTTGCGATGCGCGGGCTGGAAGGCGCTCGTGCATGGATTTACTGCGACCTGTATGTTGATGTGTGTGTGTTGCTGTTGTTGTTGTGTAGTGGATGGTGGCCACCGCGCCGTTATCTTCGATCGTAAGGACGGTATCCTGAAGAAGTGCGTCGGCGAAGGCACGCACTTTAAGATCCCATTCTTCCAGGTACGCGATCTGTCTGTCTGCCTCGTGGCGCGATCGTCGCTTCTCGTATTTGGTTTGCTAAACGCTGGTGTGTGTGTATTCGATCGCTCGATATCAGTACCCAACGATCCTGGACGTGCGCTCGAACTACCGCATGATCAGCTCGCGCACGGGCACGAAGGACCTGCAGATGGTGAACATCTCGCTGCGTGTGCTCTCGCGCCCACAGGTGGACAACCTGCCGTTCATCTTTGCGGAGTACGGCGCGGACTACGCCGAGCGTATCCTGCCGTCGGTCGGTAACGAGGTGCTCAAGTCGGTCGTGGCGCAGTACGACGCCAGCGAGCTGCTCACGTTTCGCGACAAGGTCTCGCAGCAGATCTCTCAGGAGCTGAACGAGCGTGCGAACAAGTTCTTCTTGACGCTGGACGACGTGTCGATCACGCACTTGGAGTACGGTCCGGAGTTCACGCGCGCCGTCGAGCAGAAGCAGGTGGCGCAGCAGGACGCTGAGCGCCAGAAGTTCGTGGTCATGCGCTCGGAGCAGGAGCGCCAGGCCGCGATTATTAAGGCCGAGGGCGAGTCTGAGGCCGCGCGCCTGGTCTCCGACGCCGTCTCCAAGAGCGGCTCGGGCTTCATCGAGGTGCAGCGCATTGACGCGGCGCGCGAGATCGCCGAGACGCTCGCCAAGTCGCGCAACGTGACGTACCTGCCGCACCAGGAGGGCGGCAGCGGCGGTGTGCTCTTGGGCTTGCAGTAAGAAGAAGGACGAGATGCGGCGAAGCGGCGACACCAAGCAGCAGCAGCAGTGAGTGAGTGCGTCTCCTCGTTCATGTCATTTTTTTTTTCTTGCGAGTACATACAGCGCGCAGTGACTTTTCTGCGTGCAGCAGACAGAACAGATGCACGCGATACATACACGCAGTAGATGATGCCGACTTGTGTTTTGCATTCGTGGTTGTGTGCGTGCGTGTTGCTGTTGGTCATGCGCGTGTTTGCCCATGTCCACGCGAGCTCCTGTCTCTTGCCTCGCTGGTGCTTCCTGCACTGCCAGCGACGCCAGTTCGCGCACACGAGAGTGGCGCCAATGAATTCGTGGCTCTGAGCGTGCTGCGACGTCGAAGACAGCGAAGGTGCGTGTTCCGTGCATGGTGGATTATGATACTGTGTGTGTGTGCTGCGCCTTCACTATTCTATCTACTGCTGCCTCGCATTCGTACTAACTACACTTGGCTCTCAGCCTCGCGCGCGATCCACATGAGCCGGTTCGTCTGGATGTTGGCGATGCAGCCGTCCAGTCCGTCGAGGAAGGTGTCCATGATGCTCCAAAGCGGGAAGACGCACGAGTCGATGAACGCGATGTTGAGCTTGCAGAGCTCCGGCGTGCCCGGCTTGGCGTTCATGTACGGTGTCGGCGCCATGCCGAGCGCGGTCTCCTCGTCGTACTGCATGTTGAACTCCTGCAGCAGCTGCAGCGACCAGCGCAGGTGGATCTTTTCCGCGAGCGCCGGGCCGGAGATGTCGGCCGAGTGCACGATCGCGTTGATGAGCAGCTCCTTGTGGGTCTCGTCGTCGCAATTGAACACGTCGCGCGTGAGCTTCTCGTGCAGCTGCGAGACGATGCCGGCGTGGTTGTGCATGTCGGTCGCGAGGATCGCGCGGATGATGCTCTTGCGCATGTGGCGGTACTCGCTCGCGTCCAGGTGCTCAAGGATGTCGTGGCCGGGTCTCCGCATCGTATCGAAGCACGCCGCAGCGTGCATGTTCTCGAGCACGGACTGGTCGTTGTACAGCATCGCGATGCTCGTGCGGTACCGGATGTGGAAGTCGTTCGTGCGGCCATTGTGGTTCATGTCGTGGCAGAACGCGGACACGAAGATCGCCATCAGGTCGCGCGCGTCGAAGAGGTTCCGTATGGACGAGGAGACTGGACTACCGCCACCGGTTGCTGCTGCTGCGAGTGTCGTGACTGCCGGGATGCGAGCTGACGCCGTGTCTGCATAAGAAGTCAATGCGAGCGACGTCGCTGGCTGGGACGACACGATGAGGAAGCTCACGTGCAGCGTCGTGAACGCGTGGTAGAAGTTGTGGTACGGCACGTCCTGATACTGCGACTTGACGCTCACGACGAAGCGGCGCATGGTCGCTGTGGGCACGCGGAACCGCGTGAGCAGGTCGTAGTACTCGAACATCTCCATCGTCAGGTCCACGAGCTGCGGCGCCGAGTGCTCCCACGGCGCGAAGTCCCACGACCGGATGATTCTGCTCGCGTTTGAGCCTGTGGCAGCGCTGACGCTCCTGAACACCGGGTCGCCGAAGCTCGCTGCCGCGACCATCGCCGCGCTCCTGCTATCCTGAGCGTTCATCGTCGACAACGCTGGATTGGACGACGACGCTGGCGAGTCCGTGCTGCTGCGAAGACTCGGGTGCGACCGTTTCCGCGACAGCGTCGGTGTCGACGTGTACTGCGACAAGAACGAGCTCGTCACCTGCGCTGTCTCACTCCCGTCAGCCTCGAAGACGAGCTCCCAGGCTCTCCGCTCGATGATCGACTTGAGCTCCGCGCAGATTGCGACGAGAATCTTGATGTCTTCGTCGCAGAACCGCGCGTGGTGCTTGCCGACTTTGTTCGCCGCGTAGAAGACCGCGATGACGTTTTCTTCGCCGTGGCGCTGCGACGACTTGACCGGCACGCAGAGCAGGTTGCGCGTCTTGATCCCGGCGACGCGATCGTATTCACTGTTGAAGTCTGGATGCCGTGCGGCGTTCACGAGGTTCACGACCTCGCCGTTCTCGGCGACGATGCCCTGGATGTACTTGCCCACGGGGATGCTGTAGCCTTTCCAGCTGGAACCCGTGCGGCAGAAGAGGCTCTTGCTGAGCGAGTCGACGAAGAAGAGCTCACCGTGCTCGACGTGCAGAATCTGGCAGATCGTCTCCACGAGCGCCTTAAACACGTCGCCGACGTTCTCGTTCGTGGACGACATGACCTGCATGAGCGCCAGCAGCGCGTCACTGCGCCGCATGGCTGAACGCGCTTCTTCGAAGAGCCGCGCGTTGTTGAGCGCAATGGCGACGTAGTACGCGATCCCGCGCGCAAGCTCTTCGTCGTCCTTGTCGAAGTAGTACTTGGAGAGCTTGTTCACCATTTCGAGGACGCCGAGAACCTTCCCGTTAGCGTCCTTGATGGGCACAGCGAGAATCGAGCGCGTCACGAAGCCCGTTTGCCTGTCGACCGCCTGGTTGAACCGAAAGTCGAGATACGCGTCCGGGACGTTGATGATCTCGCCCGTCATGGCCGCCGCACCGATGATCCCAGAGGTGACAGGGATACGGAAGCCTTCCTGCGCCAAGTCGCAGCTGATGTCCGAGCCCACAGGCGAGTAGAGCTCGCTCTCGTCCTCGTTCATGATGAACATGCTGCACTTGCTCGCGCTCATAGGCTTCTTGATTGCGTCCATGATCGCCAGCAAGAGCGAGTTCGTCTCGAGTTCGCGAAAGAGCACGGCCGAGAGGTCGAGCAGCGTTTGGGCTTTGCCCTGAGCCTTCAGGATCGCTTCGTGGAGCTCGGAGCTATGCAGAGCGTTCCCGATATGTCGGCAGACGTTGATGCTGATCGCGACGTCGGACTCGTTGAAGCCTGTCTGGTCCTTCTTGTTGCGGAGCAGCACCACGCCGTTCAGCTGCTGGTTCCCGTTGAACGTCGGGATGATGAGCACGTCGTGGATATCGGAGCTAGACAGGCTGAGCGACGCCGTGAGCTCGAGCACGTCCACCACGACGCTGCTCGGCGTGAGACTTGTGAACGCTCTTGTGGTCAAGTGGATGGGCTCCCCCGCGAGCGCTGCCTTGCCGATCACGCCTTCGCCAAAGTGCACCGTCGCAGGGCAGCAAGCTGAGCCCTCCGAGAGGCGCGACCAGAGCATGTTCGACTCCTTGTCGTACGCATACACGACGCACTGCTCGACGGCAACGGTCTGCAGCAGCAGGTCGACGAGGGACTCGATCGGAACCTCACTCACCGTCGCAGAGCCTCTTCGCCCTTCGTGTCGGTGTGTAGGAGACGACGGAGGCGACGCGAACGAGCTGCTGGACGAATGGCTCGACGAAAACCTGCTGTCGACGAAGCTATTGCTGTCGGGCGTTGGGTCTGTGCACAGCGCTGTGCTCACAGAGCTCGACACAATCTCGCTGATCTTGTTACGCTTGGCGAACGCCTTGATGATCTTGCCGACAAAGTTGCGGAATACGTGGAGCGAGCCGTTCGCGGACTGCGAGAGCCACGAGTTGATCACGCGCGCATCGTAGCGAGAGTTGAAGATCTCGACAACCGCTTGGACGTTGTTGTCGCCGTCGATGAGCGGGATGCACACGTACGACTGCGAAACGAAGCAAATAGCGTTGCGTCAGAGACAACAGAGAGCTGCAGCCATCGAGCGAAAGTCATCTACAAAGAGTTCGCGGCGAGGACGCACCCGGATGTCGATGTTCGAAATGCCTTCGATGATCTGCGCGTTGCCGCAGGACGCTGGGCTCGGCAGGTGAATGGGCTGACCCGAGCGCAGAGACTCTCGCAGCAGCCCTTTCTTCGCTCGGCTGGACGGGCAGATCGTGCGTCCGTCGAACTCCAGGACAGACCGCTTCGCCTCGAAGATGATGAAGCAGTTCTCGGCGTCAAGTAGCGACAGGAACTGTTCCTGATGTGTCCACAAAACACGCAGAGATAGCATGAGAGACGTGTGAGACTCCAGATGGTGTGTGCCAAGGCGAGCACGCTAACGCCAACGAACGTACTCTGATCTTCACGAACACCTCCATGAAGTCGTCCTTGGAGTACATGACGGCGTCGACGATCGCCTGCTGCGAGAGCGCAAAGCGCTTGAGGTGGCGCTGCAAGAGATCCTTCGAGAGCCACCGTGTGATGCACACGTGCTTCTGCAGGAGCCGCCACCGGCGGCGCGCGCTCTCACTCGCACCATCGACGAATAAGCTCATGGCGTCGCTCGCTGAAGGCGTCGTCGTCGCTGCGCCGCTGTCGCGGGCGTCGTGCGTGGCCATCTTCCTCCTCTTGCGGCAGGCTGCTCCGCCCGAGCTAGTGGGTATGTTGTGGACTTTGGCTCCGCCCATGAGTCGCTGGCGCTGGTTGCTCACGGATGAAGATATGGGGTTGCTTGCGTGACGTCTGCTGTTTTCCGTGCCGTTTTTCTCACGACGCGCTCCCTTTTGATCTTATTGCGATATGCCAGCGCCGAGGGCTGCACGGTCTATACCTCCGCTGTCGTTGAAGCAGCTTGGGCGAATATCGTCTTCGAGGCACAGCTGAGAGACAAGAGCGGCACCCTTCTCAGGTTCGCAAGGGTTGAGGTGCGTGAGGGTGGCGCGCGCACGCTCTCTCTTTCTCTCTCTTTCAAGCCACTTGCGCATAGGAACGAGGAGCCGCGTTCTCAGTACGGCAGCGAGGCGCTATCCACCCAGGACTCGAGGCGAGCGCGCGCGCGAGGGGGTTCTGATGATGCCTGCGCCTGCGCCGCGCTTGCGCCACCCTGCCAATCTGAGACAACGGATCTCCCGAGACACTATTCGCCACGTGCTGCCACGGATCTCAACCCGCGTTTGTGACCCTATCCGCGCCGTGCCTATCGAGCATGCCAAGCCTTGGTCAGGAGGGTATGTGAAGCGCAGTGTCGCTCTTATCCTCCAGCTGAGCGAGCGACTCGCCCGAGCAGGCTTCACAATGCTGCCGCTCGGGTTCACGACCAGCACTCTCGATTTGAAGAGCTCCGAACGCGCGCTTCTGATTGGCGGACGCAAAGGTCGCAGATCAGGTTTAGCCGACTTGGATGGCTGGAAATAGCCTCTTTTTTTCTCAGAAACGGTTTCAGCAGCTCCCACTGACCGACCGACGTGTTCAATGCACTGGCCGCCTCCGTCGTTCTTGTCTTCTCCCATCGGTGTGTCTGCTGCCGCTTGGCGAAGCTCGCGACAGAGTGCGAGCGAATGCGTTTCGTCTCTCGATGTCACGGTGTCTCTGTGTCTCTGTGTGTGTCTGTACTCGGCAAGCAGAGCTTGACAACTCGCGCGGGTTTTCGCGGCGGACACCGATGTGAGGTGAAGATACTCACTCCTGCCTGCGAGGGCTCATTATGCTATCTGGCTGTGCGCATGTCGATCAGTCGCTCGTCACGCCATCTGCGACTGTGGGAGTAGAACGTGGTCGAAACAGCTTCCGACATACAGTCCGCGGTTCGTGATGGATTGGCTACAGTCGTGCGCGGTCGGCGCAAACGAATTCAACGCGTCCCAGATTCGCTTCCAAGGACGCAGCCTTCACCCCGCTTAGCTCATAATAATGTGTGTTCGTGTTTCCTTGTAGTTAGTTGATACCGTGAAGCAGCGCTTCCGGTGGTGGTGGTGGTGTCGCGATAGTTTCGATCATGAGAAGGAAAATACAAATAGGGGGCAGGAGGGAGCGGCGCTGTGTCCATTTGCTCCAGCAGCTCTGGACAGACCCACGAGCTAGATCATACCGAGACTGCGGATCGTCTGGTATTGCTCTGCAGTCATCAAATCAACACGATCACAACGATCAGAACGGACAAGCATGACAGCACAACGACTAGCTGCGAGCGTACCTGGGATCTCCATGAGCGCCATGATCGCAAACCCAGCCTCCGGGTTCTTCTTGTTCATCTGCATGACGGCGTTGTACTCGACGAACTGGAAGTTGTCGAAGCGGCGCGTCGGGAGCTGGTCGTCGAACTCCTGCATCATCTCCCACGGCCCGTCGCCGACGCCGACCATGATGATAGCTGCAGAGCATCCAAAATGAAAGACAGACACACCGTGAGCCCGTGACGCGCTCAAAGAGCAAGGCGTGTCCATGCAGAATGCAGAGAGGGTGGCTGGACGTACAGATCGGCCAGTTGGATGCCTCGACGATCGCTTGGCGGGTCTGCTCTTCATTTGTCACCTGCCCGTCTGCGATAATCACCAGGATGTGGTACCCGCCCTCGCGCTCCACCTGCTTGATGGTTTCGCGGATCACCGGCGCGAAGTTCGTCGGCCCCGAAAGCTTGAGCGTCGGGGTGATCTCGTTGTAGCGGCGCAGCACTTCGACAAAGCCCTGGCAGCCGCGGTTCGACGTGAACGGGAAGCAGCGCTCGCCCTTGGTCGCGATGTCGCCAAAGCCGTACGCCGGAATGATGTTGTCGTCGTCGAAGGCTTCGAGCACGCGGCCGATGACCGAGATGACGCTCTGGTACGGGTTCAGGAAGACGCCCTTCGGATCGATGTCGTGCAAGCACCGTCCGCCAAAGCTCCGCTCGCCAGTCCACGTGTTCGATTTCGTAAAGTCAACCTGTTCATACACACACACACACAGCGCAGCGATGCCAGTCAGCCATGGTGAACCGTGCACAGCTCTGGAGTGCCAGCCACCGACAAAGACGCACCGCAACGACGAGGTTGGACGACTCGAGCCCCGCTTTCCGCAGATCCGACTGCACTTCGGCTGCGATAGAGCACCAAACGAGCACAAGTCAGCCACACGTCGCGCCTCACACAGCAGCCAATGCAAACGCTTTGTCCACTCTACCGATTGTCTCGTAGCGGTCCGGGATTGGGTGGAAGCCGCGGTTGTTGCGCGCGTTGCCGCCAGTCGCTGCCGCTGCTGTCGCGTACGTTGGACGCTTTTGCACCGGCACCTCCTGACTTCCTGAGCAGCCCATTGCGAGAGTTCTCTGTCGTGTGTCGTGTGGATTCGCTGCTGTCGCTCGTCGAGAGCAGATGTGGAAATGTGCTCGTCGAGTTGCCAGCAAAAACTCCTCAAAAAGTGTCACAGACAGCGCTTCTTTTTCGCCGCGTTCTGTCCCGGATTTGCAGCAGCGCTTGAGGTTTGTATGTGTCTGTCCCTCGTCGGAAACGATATACCCAGTTCACCATTTTTCGAAAAAAAAGTCGAGTCGAGTGGGTTCAAATCGAGAGTGATGGTGCAACCAGCACTCACGAAAGTGAACCCAACTCGCTTATGAAAAATCAAATGTGCAGGAAAATCCTTTGACGAAAGACTCTGGGTACATGGTGCTGGCGCTGCGTCAAATGCTGGCACCTCAAGCACAAGACGCGCTCGTCATGCGCACACGCATGCGTCGCTTTGTGCAGTTGCTACCGTCATCGTACTTCTTCTTGCTGGAAGGTGTCATGCTTCGTTAATCTCATGTGCAACATCTCCTACAGACCTCATGGTGCGATCACAGCCACGGTGCCCACCCGGGGAACAAATTGCACAGGTTGTGCGGATCCTGCGCCGCGCTGATCAGCTGCTTCACCTGGCCTTCGATGCTTAGCGCGTTGCCGTTCGGGTCCTCGTAGCCCTCGAGCTTCTGCTTCACGCGGATGAGCGCTCGCGCCGCCGCGTCGTTGTTGCTGCTGCCGCCGCCATTCGCGTTGCTCGTCGAGTCGCTCGTGGCGCTCTCGTCCGAGAGGTGGCGGTGGTGACTATCGCTGCTGCTGCTGCGGCTGATCGATGCCTTCGTCCCGCCTTTCTCTTCGCCCTCTTGGATGCGCAGCGCCTTGAGCGGCGACAAAGTCCAGCGGTAGAGCGGGTCGTGTACGAACACCTCGAGGATCGTTACGACCGACGCGCTCTTCTTGCGCAGGAGCTGGAGCGTCGCCTCGCAGCAGCGCGTGAAGATGCCTTCGCACCCGGAGACGCCCATGCCGTCCACGATATCCCGCGTGAGCCGGAACGGCACAGTCTCCGGTGTGAACAGCGCCATGCCCTGGTCGAACACGACGCCAAAGTCGATGTGCACGAGCTCCGCAGTCTCCTCGTGCACAAGGATATTCTGTGAGTGACGGTCGCCAATGCCGAGGATGTACCCGACGATCGATGTCACCGCCGCACTCTGCACGTACGCGATGCGGCGCTGGTACCACATCGCAGGGTCAGGGAACTTCTCGAGGAAGAAGTGGTGGAACACGGGCGTGAAGTTCGCCTCGATCTGCTTGTACGCGGCGAGCTTGTCGGTCGCGTTCTTCAGATACGTGCGGCAGTCTGCGTGCTTCCACTCGTGCGGGTGGTAGCGCTCGTGCGCCGAGAGCCGCTTCGTCGTTCGGCCGACGAGGTACGAGCCCCACGGCACCGTGTTGTCGACCCACTCGAGCACGCCAGCGATCGGGGAGAGCGGCACGACCTTGTACGTGCGCAACCGCAACTTCCGCTCGCGCGTCTGCTTGTCCTCCTTGAGGAAGTGATTCACACTCTCGAACGCCTGCTCGATTACCAGATCTTGCCGCGTGTCGTCCTTGCCTTTCACGAGCTGCTTGAACCGCCGCCCGTCCGAGCCGAAGCAGTAGATGATCTTCGGGCGGTGGATGCCGCTATCCGTGATCGAAAACATCGGCTCGAACGACAGCACGCGCACCACGCCGGAGTAGTCCATGTCTGCGCGCGGCGTGACGTTGCATGTTAGGACGCCGGGCATGACCGTGCGGTTTGTGTTCCCGCGGCGCGTGCGGTCGCGCAAGCACTGGTCGAAGCTGATCGCGTGATGGGCGTTTCCAGGATGGAGACCGAGAATCGGCACCTTCGACAGCGGGATCTTCTTCCCCAGCTTGTGGTACTCGCGCGTGTCGAACAGCGCCAGCTGGATGTATGCGCTGGACAAGATGTCGAGCGACTCGAGCAGCTCTCGCTGGTCGGTCTTGCGCAGCTTTTCAAGGTACCGCTTCGCGCCATCTGCCTTCGCGTCGCCGACGTTCGCGCGAAACTCCAGAGCCCCCTTGCCTTCGACGTCCCCGCTGTTCTTCAGCGCGATGAGCTGCACCAGCGCGTGGTGCGGGTGCTGCTCGCATAGCTTGAGCACCAAGACGCTGAGCGCACGCTGGAAAGCGTCGTCTGCGTCCCTCCCACTCGATCCTTTACCCGGCGATGCTGAAGTGCTGCCAATGCGAGAAATGATCTGGTACGACAGCGGCACGAACTTGTACGACGGCACGACGTCGATGACTTCTTGGATAACCTTGTTCGTGTCAGCCTTCAGCTGGTTGCTGAACCAGAGAGAGAGCAGTCGGAACACCACCGCCAGCTCCGCCTTCGGAGACAGTGCGAGACCCTTGCCGTAGCTCCGTAGAGCTCCAGTCAAGAACTGGTCCACCGACGCCTCAACCTTGGTTCGCTCTTCGTGGTCGTACATCACCTCCTTGTTGAGCGCGTGGATGTGAGCGCGATTCTCCATCTGCTTCGCCTGGTCCATTGCGAGGCACTCGTTGAGCTCTCTGTGGCGCGCCTCAGCCACGCGCTTCCCTGCCAGCCACTCGCGCGACGTCACTCGCGTGTTCACTTGGTGGTACATATCGGCCATGTAGTTTGCGAGCGCCAAATGGGCTTTCGCCGCGTCGCCAACTCGCTGCGAAATCACATCGGCATCCATGCAGTCCACGAGGTCGGTCGCCTTGTGGAAGTAGTCCTCGATGATCACCTGCGAGTTCTCCGAGCGCTGCGACGCGATCCATTTGCCGGTGATCGTCAGCACTGCGACGTGCAGCATCTGAAGACTCTCTCTCGGACCAGTCGCTTCCGGATCCTCCAGCGTTCGCTCCAATTCCGATTGCAGCAGTTTCGCAGTCCAAATCGCGCTCCGAGTTTCTTGTTGCGTCCACAGCAACTTTGCTTTCTCCATCTTCCACTGCATCTTCTCGTACACACCAAGGAGTCCCTGCTCGTGCAGCTGCTCCAGCTTCGTCAACGCGCTGTACGCCACCGCGACGCGATTGGCTTTGCGACTGAACGATGCGAGCGAGAGGTGCAGTCGCGATAAGATCTCGTGGCTGTTCACTGTGTCTGCCACCTTGATCAGCACCTCCTGGAGCGCCAGCAGGTTGTCAGTCGCGTCAAAATCGTTCTCGATCCGCGAGTACCGCATCTGCCAGCGATCGAAGAGACTCACGAGAGTGGCCGAGTCGGCGCAAGATCTCTGAAGCGGGGCGTTCGACGCGAGCTTATTCGGGCGAAAGGGTTCAGCTGCCATGCTTTCGCCAAGCGCACTTGAGCCCATGACGACCTGGCCGGCTTCTTCAATGTCGCGGATCGATTCGAGCCAGAGAAGAGCTCTGTACGAGTCCTGCGTGCTTTCCAAGCCGCACAAGCTCAGCTGCACCGACTTTAGAATTTCAGCCTTCGACTTGCTCACCAGCACCTGCAGGTGCTCGCTGTCTCTGTGAGCGAGCGCTTTCAGAGCTTGGAACAGCACCTTCTGGTGCGTATAAGCACTCTGATTGTGAATGCAACTCGCTGCGACATCGCTCGAGGACAGCGCGGCGCCGGCAGACCCCCACTGCAAGCTCTTCCACGCGAGTTCGTACTTGTACTCCTCGATCTGCGGCGACACTTTCGTCGCAGGCGAGATCATCTTGCCCAGTGATGCGAGATACCCTTGGAGTAAGTTCTGGTAGCCGAGGTTCCGCAAAGACTTGAACATCCCTTCCAGCAGCCGCGTTCTCTGCGCTGCACCAGCATCTGAGCAGCTCTGCAACGAGACGTCGTAGATCGGAAGCGCTTTTGTGTAGCTGCCCTCTTGGTTGTACGTGATCAGCTGCGATTCGAGCGTCCGGCCGTCGTTGATCCCGTAGATGCTGTCCACGTTGTTGTCGAAACTGTGCGCGTCCACCAGGATCCTGCGCGCATACTCATCCAGCTCCACCTGGTTGCTCGACGACAGCGACGGAATCATCCCGCCGTGCTTCTCCTCGAGCCACATCTCCACGTACTGCATTGCCGAGTACGGCATCTTCACTCGGATTGCAGCAAGTGCGACGTCCAGCAGATCCACCTCGATCAAGCATCCATACGCCTTTTGGTTCAAGTGCGGCGGAGAACTGGACACGCTCGACGATCTCGGACTCTTGTTGGTGCTTGCGCTCGCCATGTTTTTCCCGTTCGACTCGACGAACTGCGCTTTCTGGATTTCGCGCAGGAAAGTGACGCTGTGGACCAGCAACTGCACGATCTCCAGCGGCTCCTCGCTCGATTCGTCGTCCGCTGCCGACTGGGAGTCGCCTGCAGTTCTCTGCGCCGCTGACTTCAGGATCTCGCTGACTCCTGCTTGCACCACTTCCGCGGCAGGGTTCGCCACTTCCTTCGGAAGCGGCTTCCGAAGAACGCTCCACAGCGCATACGGAAACAGGAAAACAGCCATCTCGGTTCGCGCGCCGGCCAGCGTCGCACACGCTTCAAGCACCGGGTTGTTGGACTTCGACACCAGGTAGGACGTGATCGACCGGATCCACGCATCAAAGCCAAGCTCCGCTCCGGACGACCATAGTTGAGCGTGCTGCTGCTGCGAGGCCGGAACGTTCGCTTTCGAGAAGATGTCTTGGCGAGAAACCAGCGAGGACGACGACCAATTCGAAGGAGGGGAGTCGACGAAAGGGCTCAGGAACTCCTTCAGGTCGCCGTCTTTGCACTTCAGCAGCACCTTGCCCGCCTCGTCGATCTGCAGCAGGCTCTTTAACGCGACCACTGCTTGCTGGATGACGTCTGGACCAAGCTCTTTCTCTTCAAAGAGCAGCGAGCTCAGGTAAACGAGCACGCGCTCGTACATGACGGGAAGGAAGTTGACTTTGGTCTCTCGGAGCGCGCCTCGGTTGAACTGCTCTTGGCACAGACGGGAGAGGTAGGCTGTCTCGGATCCGGGGTTCAGATCAAACTTGCTCTTGTCAAGCGAGCCCACTGCGCTGAGAGCGTCGGCGATTGCGACAAGCATGCCGCTCTCTTGGTCATTCGGATCAGTGTTCTGCACATCAGTGCTGGATCGTTGCTGAGAGCTGAGGTAGAAGAGCGTCTTGGCGAGCTTTCCTATCAGTTGAACAGTCCCTCCCCCGTCACTTCTTGCGTCGAACGACTCGTCCAGCGCGTCAACACTCGTCTCGACCGTTGACAAACGGAGCAGAGAGGTCGAGGGTGCTCGTTTCGACGAGCTCGTAGCTTTCAAACCGCGAGTGCCTTGATGCGCTTCGACCTGTCCCAGATCCTGAGCACGCCTCGACGTGGAGGATCGGATCAGCCGCGACTGATGGTAAAACTTGTTCCCAACTTCATTCGCTTTCTTCACAAACACCTCGACTTGACGAATAGACGTGTGCGAGCTGGCAGCTGTGGAGCTGAGCACAGACTTCCTCGAGCCGTCGTCTGGCGCGACAACGTTGCGACTCCCCACAATGAGCGAGCTCAGCTTGTCCAGACTCGACGACACGCCCATTGGGACTGCGTCGATGTCGAGGATGTACTTGCCGAGTCCGTTCGCCATGTTGTTGCACACTGCGAACACCACCCACTCGAGGTTCCCTTTATCGTCCTCGTCCAGCGGAACCGACATCAAGGCATCACTCCGAGACAGGATGTCCGAGATCTCGTGAATGACGAAGCTGAGGTACTTGCCGAAAATGTCCGGTTCCTTCATGAACTGCTCGCAGGTTTCGCGCACGAGGAGAGTGAGTCTCCGAGCGACTTCTTTTCGGCGTGGCGCTAACTGCTTGATCGATTGGAACGCAATCCGGAGAAGCAGCTGCTGGAGCACGAAACTCGACTCGAAAGCGCTCTCGACTTCTCGCACAAAGAGGTAAAAGCAGTGCACTGCCCGAGTCGAGATTGGCTCTGAGAGCTCTGTCCGCAGCAGCATCACGTAGAACTCGCTGAGCAACTCAGCAAGGTTCATTCGCGTCCAGTCAAAGCCAGAGTACTTGTCCTTCATGTGCGTGATCGACTGTTTCCACAAGTCGGAGTCGCTCGGCTGGTCGCTGACTCGCGCGAGGTCCCAAATCGTGAACCGCGCGATCTTGCACACAACATGCCCGAGGTGAGAAATCGACAACGCGCTCGTCGATGCCTTCGCTTCTGCGACGAAGAGCATCCGAGCAGCAAGCTCTTGTAGCGCGGGGTCCGAAGAAGACTGGAGCACAAACGACAGCGCGAACAAGTCCGTGATAAGCTGCTCTTCAGCAGCAGCTCGGATCCTCACCAACGCCAACTCGTCGTCACTCGAAACCGATCGCGCGCGCGAGAATATCTCGACGAGCTCACTCACGAAAGCGAACTCGCCGGACACGTCGCTTTCCCCGATGGAATCGTACAAGACTCCGACGGGTAAGATAGTATCCACCTTGTCTGCGAACATGCAGCCCACCGACTGATTGAAGGATGTCTTTGTGCCTGAGAAGAGCGACATGGGGAACCGCTCGAGCAGCTCCTTGGCGCTTGAGCGAGACATCGCCTCCTGGCCCCCACTCGCGCTGACGACGTGCATGTTGGCGTCAATGTACTGCGACCACACGTAGCAGAAATGGTCTTCGAGTAGGCGCTGGAGCGTCGGGTACGAGTAGACTTGCGAAATCGCCTTCAGCCAGGAGTGCAGAAATCGCGACGAAGAGCTCGAATACAGAGGCGTGCCGCTCGACGTCAATTGCGTACACACTACGAGCACCTCCGGGATCACGTCTTCGCTGGAGCACGCGCTGACGTACAGCGCAAGCGCAACTGTCAAACAAATCTCCACGGATCCGGTTTCCAGAACCACTTTGCTCTCGCTTGCGTCCTTGCTGTCGTTGCCGTCGCTTCGGAGGCACGATTTCGGTAAGATCGGCAAAAGATGATTGCAGAGATCCTTGAACAGCTGCGGCCCGCCTTCGGGGTACATGAAAAACAGCGACTGGATGCCGCAGACAGCTGCCACCCGCACGCTGAAGTCGACGTCAAGGAGCTTGTCCATCGCCTTATCGATGAAATCGCCGAAGACATCGAGATTCAGGCGGAAGAAGACCTCGAGGCACTCGAGCTCGGCTCTCCTGCCGATTCGCGTTGACAGGCTCGAAGGGTTCGACGTGATCTCGTCGAGATACTGCCGTGTGTACTGCACGAGCTGCGCCGGGATGTCTTCGTTGTGCTGCCGTTTCCGTCGCTCGTGCATCAATCCAGCGAGCTTCAGGACGGTCAGCGCTTGAGAATTGAACAGCGCCGACCTGAAGCTGCCACCGCGCAGACTGCTCGTGCTTCCTTCGCGCGACGCTCCGTCTGTCGCGTAATCGACGAGTTTTAGCAGGAGCTCGAGGCTGTCGCAGCCTGCTACGCCGCAAAGCAGCGCGGCCAGTGCCAGGAGGTAATCAGGAGCGAACTGCACGTCCGTCGCCAGGTTGCTGACCGTTTTCAGTCCGCTCTCTTTCTTCAGAAGCAGCAGGACGCGGAAACACCACAGGCTGATCGTCTTCACGGTGCGTGGGCTTGCGCTCGAGGCGATCGCTCGCTGCTCCTCGTTTCTGCGTCAAAGCGAAAGCCCTGCTGTCAGCAACTGCTCTGTATGAGCATCGCGTCGAGAATACACGAGCAACGCACGTACCCGTCATCAAACGCATCTCGAACCGCGACTTCGCCACGAGAAGGAGGTGTCAGTCGCGTTTGGCTGCTGCTTGCCGCTGTTCCCCAGTCACTGGCGCTTGGCGCAGAAAACGATGCTGGTGCCGAAGTCGGCTGAGACAGCGACGACCGGTTCACTTGAGAGCCCGTGATCTCGCTGGCAAATGGGCTCGCCCCCGTTGCTACGAGGGTCAAGGCTTCCTCGATTCCTCCGACGACTTTCCGTATCGACGGTCGCAGCTCGGATGGAATGCGCAGATCCAGCGGCTCTGCAGACGGGTGGGAGCACGCAGCCAGCGACGACTTGCCTTGCAGAATCACGATATACGAGTGGAAGCTCATCAGAGCCTGGATGGCGGCGTGGGATGCGCTGTCATCGCGCAGCGCTTGCTCGAAGGCAGGCGCCTTTAGGTTGTCTGCTACGATCCCGAGGAACTTCTTCAGCAGATTTGGCACATCAACTATTCCGTCCCCACCACTAGGACGAGGGAGCTCGGTGTACAAGCATGCTAGCACCAGCCCGACCTATTCGAAACACACACAAATAGTCAGTACAAGACCGCCTCCAAGCCGATCAACTCAGCACCAGCAAGGATCGCTTCTCTCACATTCAGAGCGCGCGCAAGTAATGGCATCGTCTCTCGGGACTCTGCTCCGACAGCGTACATCTTCGCCGCGAGATCGTCCAGAATGCGCGCAAAGTGACGCGCCACTTCTCCATGCATCGCAGTCTGCGTCTCTCTCGAAATGGATGGAGCCCCGCCACGGAGGTCTCGACGCGACTTTCTCGCGTCACACTTGGAAGCGCCGTCGCCATTCTGGATGAGAGGCGCCAGCAGATCCACTGGCAGCTTTAGATGCTCAAAGTTCTCGTTGCTGGAAGGCGATGCTTTCGGTGCTTGGTAGTTCGACTGGAACGATGAATCGTGGATGTACTCTTGGACGGTTGGAGAGAAGCTGTGCGGTCCGGGAGCGTCGGTATTTGCTTGATGCAGCTTCGTCAGCCCGTCTTCATGAGAAGTGAACTGCACGCCAAAGCCATAGAGTTCGCGGTCGAACTCGCTCGATTCGGTGTCTCCCGTGCGCTGCGACAGGCTTTGAAGCAGCTTCGATGCCGCGCCGGTGCCAGAGTGCGCAGTTTCCGGAGACTTGGACGGTTGGATGAACGAGAGCACGGCTGAAGCGTACGCAACAGGGGCTAACGCAACTCCGTCGTGAGACTTCGACAGCATCCCGGAAGCCGCCTTCTCGTGGAAGACTTGCATCTCAAGAAACGAGAACAGAGCGGACAGAAGGCTCGCGCGGAGACTCCTTGGCTCGGCGACACCAGATGACGACGCAGCTTGGGACAGTAGCGCACTGGGTTCGTCGCCTTTTTCGTCTCGCAGCTCGATGCAACGGAGAAGCGAGTTCAGCAAACGCACTGGAGCAGTCGACGCGCTGGTGTTCGTTGCGCTCATGCTTCGCGACGCAGTAGCCAGGGCGGCGCTGCAGGTCCGAAACACCGGAAGACTCCACACTTGATCCTGGCTTTCCGCGATTACTCGATGCGGAACGAGTCCGAGCGACACGCAGTTGCTGAGCAGATGGAGCACCACATCCCCTGGGTAGTCCTTGCTGAGCACCGCACTCTCCGTGGCGTGCGCGTAGGGCAAGTCGGGTCGAAGCAAGCATCGCCACACTTCCTGCCACAACTCGTCCAGATTGTCACCGCAGACGTCCCAGTGCCAAGCAGCAAGATGCGACAGCTGCACCAACGATAGCAGCGCGACGTACTGCGGCTGATCGATGTCCTTCGACTCCAGAAGCCGGATCAGCTGGTCCATCACAGTCATCACGTCCCCGATTCGGTTGTTGAGGTAGAACTCGCCATGTCGACACAAGATCGCCAGAACGGTCAGCAGCCACGACACATGCTGCTTCTGGGCGACCGATCGCTGCGAAGATCGACTTTCTTGTGTTTGAGACGAGCGCGATCTCCCTGTTGAGTACGACGCGGCAGACGATGAGGACATCAAGTCGCCTTCCGCCGTCGGGGGCGAGTCCACGCAGATGTTCTCCAGCAGCGATTCCCACGCGAGCGTCGTGCTGATCGGTCGCGCGTGCTTTTTCCCTACCGGAGTACCGCTTTCCTGCATCAAGTTGTGCTCCGACATCTCCGTCACCAGCCGATCGTGGTGGTAAATCACGTCTGCCGCACATCGGAAGTGGCTCGAGATCGGGTGCTCGAGGTCGATGAGCACGTTGAAGCGAGCCCCGCCGCTCGTGAACAGCGACCCGCGCACTGGTCGCGCGTTCAGCAGCAGCTTCTGGATCTCGGCTGGGTTGAGCAGCACCGCGAGCAGCGCCTTGAGAGTCTTGAGCAATGCATCCAGCTCGATCTCCACGTCGCTGCCGACGATGGTCTCTGGCGTATTGCTCGCGAACAGCGCCAGGAACTGTACGATGTACTCGGACTGGTACGCGCGAAGACGGTAGTTTGTGCCCTTCCAGATCCGCTGGATGCAGTGCAGCGTATTGAGTCCGTGGCGAAGCGCCAGCACCCCGACGGAGCTGGAGTACGACCGCATGATGTCCGTGAACGCTTCCAGCATCTTTGGTACCGCGATCTCCACGCTCTTGAAGCTCACGGATCCGCTCACAGGGCTGATCGCGGCGAACCAGTCGTCAAAGAACGGGAAGATCCGCGGCAGCCACTCGTGGAGATCGAACGCACCGTGCTTCAGGATCTGCTGGATGGTGTCGGCGCGCAGCCCCGCGCTCGTCACGAGTCCGATCGTGTTGCCGTGCTCGAGCGACGCCAGGCCGAGCTCCAGCACGTCCTTCACGTTCTCGTGGTCCACCACCGCGCAGTAGACGCGGTACGAAACGATGAGCTTGATCGTCTCCCACGCGGCTTCTTCCAGCCGCGCCACCACTTGCGGGTTCTCGCTCCCGCCTTCGGAAGTCTCTCGCCCGATCACCACGACCGCGAAGTCGAAGAGCTGATTCAAGCAGTCGCGACCGTTCGGGTCGAGGTGGAGCAGCGGTCCATCGAGCGCGTGCACGGCCGCGAACTCGTTGCGCAGGTATCGCCAGTACTCGAGCTTTGGCGGCGTGAGCGACGACTTCGCCTTGCGCTTGCTCGCCACGGGAGACGACGAGAGCGCGCCTTTGCTCCGCGCGCGCGGCTTGGCTGCGGTTGAAGTTGCAGCGGCAGCGACGCCACTGCTTGCAGCCCCGCCACCCGACGCATTGAGGTACGGCTGCGCGTCGCTCTTGACTGCGTGCAGCAGGCTCGAGAGTACGAGTCCCCAGGCGCGCCACTTGTGCACGAGCTGGCGGCGCAGGTCGTCCAGGAGGAACGCCTGCACCTGCGCGATGGCCTTCTGCCGCTCCGTCTGGTTCCTGGCGCGGCGCAGCGCGGCGCACGCGGCCTTGAGCTCGCTCCAGACGACGTCCACCGCCATCGTCGCGGCGATCAAGTTGCAGCACTTTTTCGCTTATTGGTTTGGATGCAGAGCAAATGCAAAAATGCTGGCTTGGATAACGTATGGCTCTTTCTGATAGCGAGATCAGCTTTTGTGTGGGCTTTCAGGATTCATCGCATCGAGACTCGAGGTGCAACATTCAAGCCGCGACAGAACACTTTCGCAGTCGATCACCTCGCCACAGCTCGACGAGCGCTCGCACGGAGGAGCATGCCTGGACATCGCCACCACAACCACCGCGACGACAGCGCGCTTCAGGGCTACGGCGAAGACGCCGCGCATGCGCCTCACTATGGCGAGCACGCCGGCAACGCTTACCACGACGAGCGCCATCATCACCACCAGCATCAGCAGCATCGCCATCATGGCGCCGCTGCTGCTAACCACCGCGACCCCTCTGTGAGTCCAGGTCTGCACTCGCATGCGCGTGGCTACGGCCATGGCTACGTGCGCTCCTCTAGCTCAGGCTCGCGCTCACGGTCTCGATCGCGCTCGCCTCGGCGCGTGAATGGCTCGTTCCAGCACCAGCACGCGCGCTACGGACATGAGCAGTGGTCACACGGAGACCCACCGAGAGAGCGCGGAGAGCGACCACCGCCAGCGCCGCCGCAGTGGCAGCAGCAAAGCCACGAAGGGCACCCGAGCCAACACCAGCAGATCCGAGATGCGCCGCCGAGCTCGACGCTGATTGTGCGCGGACTGTCGGCGAACGTCACCGAGACAATGGTATTTTGACAGCAGCGCCGCCACCAGTGCTGTTCGCTGTTGGTGTCTACAGATCGCTCTGAGCCATCGCACCACTCCGCAGCATACACACACGCAGCGAAAACCCACACGCACTCAGCACAGACATGGCGGGCATTCACACTGTGGAAACGTCGCTCTTTGTGTCCGTAGATTATGAACGCACTCGCGGCGTTCCAGCCGCAGATGGCTCGCGTCATCTACGACAAGGTATGTGCGGCTCTGAGTTCGCTCAGACAAAGCTTTCTGTTGGGTGAGCAGCATCGTGGTGATCTATCCGTGCGAGGGCTGCTGACCAATGCTTTCTGTGCGGTTGCAGGCGACGAGAGAGTCTCGCGGGTTCGCGTTCGTCGAGTTCCCGTCCATCGATGACGCGAGACAAGTCGTCCTGGCATACAGTGAGCTCACGGAGTGGCTTGTGAGCGTGCTGGTGGGATGCAGTGTGCGGATGCTAACACTGTGGTGTTTTTGTTGGGCTTGCCTCTCGTGCTAGCTCACGGACCGCTGTTTCTCGACAACCGGCCGCTGGCGATCGGGTACACGGACAACAACCGCCCGAGCCGCTGGCCAGGAGGTGACGCAGGCGATGAACACAGCCAGCAACACTCGACAGCAGCAGGAGGCCCGTCTCGCCTCGCCTGGCCGTGCTTGCAGGTTCGAGCCTTGTCTCTGCAGTGTGTGATCGATCCTGGAGCTCTCGATGGATCGTTTTGCTGACCTGTGCTGTGAGCTGCTGCCAGTGCAACGCGGCAAATTTCGCGGGGCGGAATGCCTGTTTCAAGTGCAAAGCGCCGCGGACGGACCAGTCAAGAGAGGTGCAGCCGTCGACGCTTTCGAGCTCGAATCGTGGAGATGCGCATTCTGGCTATCGTGGATATGGACGCGAGGAGACTGAGCGCGATGATTCGTCGCCAGTGCTTCTGGTTCGGAATCTGCCAGAGGACATTGAGGAAGGAGAGGTGCGAGCGAGGTGCTGAGGTCTGTGTGATGAGTGGTGGATCACTGTTCCTTGTCTTACAAGGCTCTGGTTTGGTCTGTTCTCGCAGCTCCACATCGCGTTCGCTGAGTTTGAAGGCGTGAACGATATCCGTTTGATTCGCGATCGCGCGACAAACACCACGCGCGGCTTCGGCTTCGTCGAGTTTGTTAACGTCGAGGTGCGTTCACTGCTTTCTCCAAGTTGTCTCGAGCGATGCGCGTAGCCAGTCGACTGACTGGA
>JAADWH010000460.1:0-21822 GCA_023335995.1 Globisporangium nagaii
AGAGAGAGAGAGAGAGAGAGCTCCAGGTGTGTAGCCTCCAAGTCCCCGCGTCGCGTTTCCAAGTCTCCACGTGAAGTGAACCCTCTCACGTCCAGCATGGCGATGTTCAGCGCTCGCGGGCTCAACAACTTCATCAGCGACCTGCGGTCGTGCTCGTCGCGCGAGGACGAGCAGAAGCGCGTGGACAAGGAGCTCGTCAAGATCCGGCAGAAGTTCACGCAGAACACGACGCTCAACTCGTACGACAAGAAGAAGTACGCGTGGAAGCTCATCTACATCTACATGCTCGGCTACGACATCGACTTTGGCCACATGCAGGTGATCAACCTCGTCTCGGGCACCAAGTACTCGGAGAAGTGTCTCGGCTATCTGGGCTGCTCGATCCTGCTCAAGAGCTCGGACGAGCTCATGACGCTCGTCGTCAACTCGATCCGCAACGACCTCAAGTCGCCCGAGGCGTGCAACCAGTGCCTCGCGCTCTGCTGCGTGGCGAACCTCGGCGGTAGCGAGTTCTCCGAGGCGCTCTCGCCCGATGTCGTGCACCTGCTCATGAGCTCTTCGAGCATCGCACACGTGCGCAAGAAAGCGGCGCTGTGTGCGCGGCGCATGCTGCCGCCGAGTCCAGAGCTGATCCCGCTCGAGGATCTCGAGCCGCGGCTGCACACGCTCATGTCTGAATCTCATCTGGGAGTCGTCACCTCGGCGGCGAGTCTGCTCATGACGGCGCTGCAGCTGCACCCGACGCAGTTCCGCACGCTCATTGACGTCGTGATCACGCGCCTGGGCTCGCTCGTGGTGCACAAGGCGTGTCCGCGAGACTACATGTACTACAACACGCCGTGTCCGTGGCTCCAGGTGAAATTGCTGCGTCTCCTACAGCAGTACGGACCGCTCGAGGACCCCGCGCTGCGCGAGAAGCTCGACGACACGCTGCGTCGCGTGCTGGCGCGTCCGACACCAGGCAAAGGCGCTAAGAACAACGCGGCGTACGCCGTGCTCATCGAGACCGTGAACCTGGTGATCTCGCAGGGCAAGAAAGCCGACCCAAAGCTCAAGGAGCTCGCGATCCAGCTGCTCGCGCGCTTCATCTCCGTGAGCGAGCCCAACATCCGGTACATTGGTCTCGACTCGATGTACCGCCTCGTGCGGCTCGAGGGCGACGCCGAAGCGATCAAGCAGCACAAGAACACGGTGCTGTTCTCGCTCAAGGACGCGGACAACTCGGTGCGGCGCCGCGCGCTCGACCTGCTCTTCTCCATGTGCGACAGCGACAACGCGCTTGAGATCGTCGGCGAGCTCGTCAACTACCTCGCGATCGCGGAAGGCGCGATCCGCGAAGAGATCGTGCTCAAGGCTGCGATCCTGGCGGAGAAGTACGCCAAGAACCTGCGCTGGTACGTCGACACGGTGCTCCAGCTCATCACGATCGCCGGCTCCGAGGTGCCAGACGACGTCTGGCACCGCGTCGTGCAGATCGTGACGAACAAGGAGGAGCTCCAGAAGTACACGGCCGAGGTGATGTTCCGCGCGCTCGAGCCGAAGCACGTGGACGAGACGACTGCCAAGTTCGGCGCCTACGTGCTCGGCGAGTTCGGCTACCTGATCTGCGACGACGCCGAGATGACGAGCGAGAAGCAGTTCGACGTGCTGCACAAGCACTACCTCGTGGCGTCGATCCCGACCAAGTGCCTCATCCTCACGGCGTTCGTGAAGATGGAGAACCTGTACGACGAGATCCGCCCGCGGGTCATGGAGCTCTTCAAGCGCTGCATGACCAACATGGATCTGGAGATCCAGCAGCGCGCGTGCGAGTACCTGTCGCTGCACCAAGTGAGCGAGGAGCTCATGAAGCGCGTGCTCGAGCCCATGCCGATCTTCCCCGAGAACCGCGAGTCGGCGCTTATCGTGCGCCTGCGCAACCAGCAGAAAGCCACTGCGGGCGACGACCAGGCTGCTGAGAGTGAGAGTAGCTCCGGTGGCAGCAGCTCGAAGATGGACATCCACGATCGCGAAGAGAAGGACGAGGGTGACCTGCTCTCGCTCGACGACTCGCCGAAGAAGAGTGGGGGCTACGGCGGCGGCTTCGGGGGCGCTGAGTCGATCCGAGGCGCGAACCCGGTATCGGAGCTCGTGGATATCTTTGGCGGCGGCGGTGGATCCGCCATGCCGCCTGGAGCGCCAGTAGGGGGCGTGATCGGCATCGACGCCTCGCTCACGCCTCAGTTAGCCGAGTGGAGCAAGAACCTGATGCTGAATCCGCAGGGCGTGCTCTTCGAGAACGAGCTGCTGCAGATCGGCGCGAAGCACGAGTACCGCGGCTCCCAGGGCCGCATCAACTTCTTCTTTGGCAACAAGCTGGGCGAGAACATCGGGAACTTCAAGGTCGCGATCGAGCCCTCGGCCGCGTTCCGCATGCAGGCGGAGGACGTGGCTGCGCAGATCGCCGCGAAGCAGCAGGTGAAGATGCAGATCATGATCGAGTCCATGACGCCGTTCGTGTCGCCACCGGGGATGAAAGTGAGCTTCACCCGCGCGAATGGCACGCACTACCAGTACAACTTGCACTTGCCGTGCCACGTGACGGCGTTCATGGAGCCCGTGAAGCTCGGCGCCGAGGACTTTATGAAGCGCTGGAACGCGCTCGAGGGTCAGGACCGCGAGGTGCAGGAGATCGTGCAGACCGCGGCGAAGCTCGACATGGCGCAGAACCGCAAGTGGTTCACCGAGCACCTCAAGTTCGCCCACGCCGATGTATGTGCTTCCTGCCACGAAGGATTGTTGATCTTTCCGACCCCCTTTGCGCTAACTATGTCCTGTGCTTTGATGTTGATCAGGGAGTGGATCAGGGCGACGCCTCGATCTCGATCGCGTGCACGTTCCGGACGGGCACGGCGGGGCCGACGGGCGAGAAGGTTTCGGTCGGCTGCCTCGCGCGCGTCGAGGGCAACCCGCTCACGAGCTCGTATCGCCTCACCGTGCGCGCCGTGCACCGCGACATCAGCGTCGCGACCAAGAACTGCCTCAAGAGCGTGCTCGCATAACCGATCGGAGGAAGGGACAGCAAAGTTGTGTGCAGGAGCAGCTCTATACTTTTACTGGACGGCGTCGAGTGCGCTTGTGGCTGCAATACATGATGTTTCAAGCTGCAAAGTGCGACCACTCATGGCGGGCGGCTCTTCATCTGACAGCCCTGCGCGGAGAGGCGTGGGCATGAGGAGCGCAGAGGTAGGAGCAGCGTGGCGTCGTCCTTGAGCGAGGACACTGCGTCCGCCGGCGCCGACCAAAGTGCCTCCGAGCTCCGTAGGAAACGGAGTCCGTAGGAAACGGAGTCCGTCGAGGCGCCTTTACCTGCGTCGACCAGGTCCCCAAAAGTAAACCTCGCGGCTTGTCCTTCTTTGTCGAAAGAATAAGGAGCTTTCTGCGGATGCGGCTGTGGAAGCAAAAAGCTCCGCTGGAGCTCGCTGGATTGATTCTCCGTGCATTCGCTGAGCGATTTCTGCAACCACGTCTGGGCCGACGCGTACTGTGCGCATGCCCTCGTGGTGTGCTCAATGCATGCAGCACGCCCGTGCATTTCGTTCGAGCGCTGTCGATCATTGGAACGCTAACTGTCCGCCCTGAGGATCTTCCGCCTGGAGCTTTGTTGACTGGAGGCAGCGCGAGAGCTGGCACACACCTTCCTTTCCCACGCCTTCCCACAGCCATCCCACTCCCGCGCCAGCCCATTTCCACAGCTCCAAGCCTTTACTTCGCTGCTCGCAGCGACTCTACCGAGCACATGCGCGGCCGCATTTGGTCGCTTTCGCGTAGGCGTTCTCCCTCCAAAGCCGACCACTTTTGGCATGCTATTTGCAGCAGCCACATTTAGCTTCATATCCACAAACGATGAAGCGCCAGCAAGCTCCCTGTATCGTATGCATTTCAAGCGGGTGCAGTGACCAGCACAGCGTTTGCCTCTTTCTGTCCGCTCCGTCAGCTGACTCGTTTTCGCTTGACGCTCAGCCTCAAACGCACAGTCTGCTCCGCGCCACAGCCCCGACGCCAGCTGTTTCCGGAGCAGCTCCGCCCCGTGCCTACGCTCTCTTCCTCGCAGCGCAGCCTCCTGCGGAGGTGTCCGTCCGGCTGGTGGTCATTCCCGAACGCCCAGCGGCTCCGAACACCTCAGCGCTCGTCTCGAATCGCGCTATTGAGCGGAGGTGGCGGCGGGCGGCGGCGCTATCTATAGAGCGACCTGCAGGTAGACTGAGCAGCAGCACCGAGCCGCGATGGCGACGAAGCGCAGGCGACTCGTACCACGGGCGGCGCTCGTACTGGCGGCGGCGCTCTTCGTGGCGCTGACGAGCGACTTTGGGTGTGCGCAAGACGCGAGCGCGGCGATAGATCTGCCGGGCACAGTGCTCCCCGCCGGCGAGGTGCCAGCACCGACGACAGCGAGTCCAGCGCCGACGGAAGCGCCGGCTGCGACGACCACGACAGCGCCATCGCCAGCCCCAGCGGCGACGAGTGCGGCGCCAGTCCCAGCGCCGTCGGCAGCGGCAGATCCGTCGACGACACCGGCGCCGACGCCGAGTGCTGTGATCGTGACTGCGGCACCGACGCCGAGTGCTGTGATCGTGACGGCAGCTCCAGTCCCCACGCCGAACGCGTCAGACAACACAATTGCGTCCACAGCGCCAACTCCAGCGCCAACTCCAGCGCCAACTCCAGCGCCATCGGCGACGCCGGCGCCGACGCCTTCGCCAGTGAGCCCTCCGCCTCCGACAGAGTCGCCGGTGGTGACCGCGTCCCCTGCGACGCCAGCACCGACGCCGCCGGCGACTCCAGCGTCCGAGAGCCCTCCGCCGCCGACCAACCCCGTCACGGAGACGCCGACACCGGCGTCAACGCCGGCTCCAGTGGCAACGACGACGCCAGCGCCAGCAGCGACGACTACTCCAGCGCCAGCAGCGACGACGGCGACTCCAACTTCAGCCCCGGTGGCAACGACAGCGCCACCGACAGCGGCTCCATCGCCACCTCCTGAGTCGCCGCCGCCGCCAACGCAGCCGGCGAACCGGGTCACGCCGTCTCCGTCCCCAGCTCCGTCGACGACTGCTCCAGCCAAGACGACTGCGGCACCGTCGACACCGGAGCCGACTGCGAGCCCATCGAGCACTCCGAAAGAGGAATCGTCGTCGTCGAAGACTCCGGAGTCGACGACCAAAGCCGCAACGCCGAGCGACGACGGCGAGAACGCGAAAGTGACGCCGCCGGACCTGAGCACGCTCGACCCGATCGTCGAGGGCGAGACGTCGGCGAGCAGCAAGAAGAAGACGAGCAACAACGCAAACGGCGACGGCAGCGGCGCGACGGTGCTCAACGACACCAAGTCGGCTCCCGGCGCCTCGACCATCGGCGGCGCGAACCTCGTGATCATCATCGTGGGCATCGTCGGCGCCGTGGTCGCGTCGCTCTTCTTCGTGCGCACGCGCCACCGCAACTCGTCACTGCGCAACAAGCGTGGTAGCTCGCAGCAGCGTGCGCTCGACGCGTTCTTCCAGCAGACGGCGTCGACCACGGCGGCTCCCGGCAACGGCGGCGGGCCGGCGTCCCAGCGCTCGCGGACGGCGAGCAACCCGTCGTCGGTGTTCAGCGGCCGCACGAACAGCAGCGGCATCATCCGCGACCCGCTGACGCCAGCGAACGAGATCGCGCTGGCGTCCTTCGTGTCGAGATCCACGGGCAAGACGAACGTGAATGCGTCCACCGCGACAGTGCTGACAGCCACAGCACCCGCGCTGTCCGGCGGGCAGCGCATCGGGCCGGGCGGACGCTTCGACGACAGCGTGCTGCGCGGCACGGCGGCGTTCCAGATGTCGGGTCCGCTGCCGCCGTCACCTGCCGACAGCAGGGATCCGAGCGACGAGGACCTCGAGTCCGCGCGCAGCGACCTGGCCATGAGCTTCGTCTCGATCGGCTCGTCCGACTACGGGATGGACCGGAGCGAGGCGGACTCATACGCTCAGAACACCTACAGCCACAACAGCCACGACAGCATGGTAGCCAGCGAGGTGCTCGGCTCGGAGATCGGGGACTTCCGGTCCACGGGCGGGCTGCCGTCCATGGTCTCGGACGACTACCGCCTCAGCAGCGGCGTGTACTCGCTCGGCCCGACGTCGCTCTCGAGGACGTCGAGCGCCGCGTCGCTGCTCTCGTCCGGAGCCGCAAGCAGCAGCCGCAGCCTCCAGCGCACCTTCTCGCACGAGAGCGTCGCCAGCAGCAGCAGCAGCAGCAGCGACCGCACGAGCAGCGAGGACTCGGGGCACAGCAGCGCCTTCAGCATCGCCGGCTCGTCGCAGAGTGGCGCGACGAAGACGTCGCCCGAGGATTCCATGTGGCGCGTCTCGGAGCTCAGCGAGGGCGAGATCTAGGCGCGCGTGATGGTGATGGATAGCGAGCCCGACTGGTACGGGCTTCGATGAGTGTGTGTTTTAAGTTATAGAGCTGGTGGCGAAGGCTGTTGGGGACAGACAGACTCGGTGCGACCACTTCCCGCGGTGCTGCGTAGTGGTCGTCTGATGTACACGACGAAGAAATGGAAAAGCGTCATTCTCTGATGGTTGCCATGCGTGCCTGTGCTGCTGTTGCTGGGCGATCAGAGTGCGCATGCGTCCATCGGAGCGACGAGGTGTCCACGCAGATTGGATGTGCGTGCGGTTCTCTGTGTGTATTACAATAGCAAACTCGAGCGCCACAGCCTGCAAAGAAGCTCTGGGCATCACGGAGCTGCTCGCACACACCTTCTGTCTGTCTGTCCGTGTGGCGTCTCGGCGGTCTGTCTGTCTGCTGTATCTGTCTACTGCGAGGCGTGCTCGGCGCTGGCGCTGGCGCTGTCCGCGGCGTTTGCGAGCGCCTCGGCGATGCGGTCGCGCGCCTTGAGGCCCTTCACGCCGAGCTCGCTCTCCTTCTTCACGCTCAGCAGGTAGTTGTCGAGCCCGCCCGCCTTGTCGATGCAGCGCAGCGTGTGGGTCGTGACGTTCAGCCCGACCTTCTCGTCCAGCGCCTCCGAGTACAAGTGCTTCCACTGGTGGTTCACCTTCCAGTCGCGGCGCGTCCTGCACACACACACAGTCATTCAGTACTCGATATCCAATAGACAGCAGCTCGATGCTCATGAAGAAGAAGAAAATGGGATCATGGAGACGCACTTGCGCTTGGAGAAGCTCACGTTGTTGCCGAACGCCTTGTCGCGGCCGGCGAAGAGTCCGCGGGCCGCGCGGCCCGAGATGTGCTGGTGCTTCGGCTTGGCGGCCGCGCGCGTGAACGCCTCGAGGAAGCCCATGGCCGACGACGCGGCGAAGACCGACATGCCTGCTGCTGCGAGTTGCGTGGAGCTGCTTGTGGCGATCGATCTCTGGTTGTGAATGGCTGGGGAGTTCAGCGAGTGTGTGGGACGGAGACTCGCACTAAGACCGAGTGCGCGCTTCTGAACCGAGAACATGAGACTGGATGGCGCTTTCGTGTTTACTGTTGCTCGTGAGTGGATAGTCGGGCTTAAGTGGTGCAGTTGGTTTGCTGCGAACAAGGGCGAGACAGCGCTTTCGATGCGCGTTGTCGAGCCACCACGTCGCTTTTCTCCAAAAACTGGAGCGAATATCGCACTTTAGAGAGCGTCCTCTGTTGAGTGAATATCGCCTTTTGCTGCGCATTTATCCTTTTTATCAGCAATGTAGAACATGCGTGGAAACGGAGCACGCACGCCTCCAGCACGAGCTGCACGAAATAGCATCAGCGATGCCACTGCCAGTGAGGCTGCAGCGGACCTGGACACTTGCCCAAGTGAACGCACGCTCGCGATGATCATCCGTGCCTTCCAACGTGAAAGTCACTCCCACTGGACGACGCAGCGTGTGCTTGGGCGACTCACCGAATGCCACCCTGGAGAACGCGGAGCTCCTTCTCGCTCATGCTTGCAATCAGCAGTCAGTTGCATCGAGCGCTTGTCCTCTTCAGTGCTTTCCGAGTCACCCGAGTTCCTGAAGATCGAATGCGCGCCAAAGCTGTCAGAAACTCAGAAATGGCGCGATGTCCGAGTGTCGACAGCCACACAAACCGCGCCAAGAGTGATCGTCCTTGAAGTCCAACTGTGCGGAATCATTGCATCGAACCGACGCCTTGTCTCTTGCTGCTTGTCTCGTGCAAACGCAAAACCAGCAGCTCGTCATCTTCCATTCTCCGATTCTCCTTCATACCGTCAGCGCAAGAGTCCAGCCGTCCCCCGTCTCATTCACAGCCACTGCCATGTCCACGACATCGACGCCAACGCTCAAGGCTGTCCCGGAGATCCGCGTCGTCTCGCTGCGGGAGATCATGGCGAACTACCGCGACCAGAAGCGGCTGTGGGCGAAAGTCACGGCGTTCTGCAAAGACCACGGTATCGAGATCGCCGGCGCGTGCTTCACGATCTACTACGACATGGGTTACAAGGCGAAGGACGTGGACGCCGAGGTCTGTCTCCCGATCCACGCGGACGCCAAGGTTCCTGCGGCGGTGGACGAGCAGGGCGGGATCCAGATCCACACGCTCCCGGCACTACCGAAGGCAGCGTCGATCACGTACGTGGGCGGTTACGACGGCCTTCCGTCGGTCTACACCGCGCTGTACAGCTGGATCAGCGCCAACAGCCACGAGCCGAGCGGTCCCGTGCGCGAAGTGTACCTGAAGATGAACCACGAGGACGCGACGGAGGGCAGCTTCGTGACCGAGCTCCAGCAGCCAGTCGCATAAGCGCGTCAGGTGCTTACATCCTGATCCTGCTGCGCTTTATCTGACGCGACTTGTGTCTGCGGGTGAAGAGCGTTGTGCAGCTAGCGAGTAGCCTCACTCTGGACGGCGTCCTGCTCACCAGAAGCGTGGCAGATTGCGTTCGTGTGGACGGCTCGAGAAGATAGATTGACAGATAAACCCAGCTGATCTAAAAGACGCTCGTTCGCCGTGCTCGAGCTTGTCTCCTCCATTGTGTTACCTGCATTCAGATATTCCGGATACTAGCGCTATGTACGCGTGAGAAGCTCTCATGGCCACGCGAGTCCCCCTTCGTGACGAAAGTCTCGAGGCAGCCAGCACTGGAGCGCGTCGATGCTCTCGGTTGCCAAGTCGGCTTCGAGGATTTGTCTGATCTCAGAGTGCGTACATGTCGACAATCGGATTTAGTTCGTGATGTGGCGCATGCTATCTCACACACTGGTGCGTAAATAAGGTCCTGCGTGTTTAAGCGTGTATCGCCCTCTCGATAGCGGATTTTCCGCGCCTTGGCGATCGCGAGTTGCCAAAATGGCGCGAGACGATCGGCTGGGCGACATCCTGACTTTCCGACCAGATCTCTCTTTGGATCAGGAGGGATGACGCAGCGCCGTCCGCCGCCAGATCAACCGTTTCTGCCGCCCTTCACTCAGCAGCTCTGCGTGCGAATGTTGCTCTCAATCGCTCGCTCCTATCTCCTTGTGACTCATTATCCAAGTGTCACTCTCTCTCTCTCATGCTTCCAGACGTCACGTCGCCAGCAAACGCAGCTCCCAACCCCAGGCTCTCAGTCGCAATCTCGCAATGAACGCCTCACATCCAAACCTTGATATCCTCAACCACTCCAGTCCACCGCCAGCGAACAGCCTGAGCTACCATCCACGAGAGCGTGTCACGCTCACCTATCGAGGGCTCAAGCGACCAGCGCCTTCCGGAACTTCGTCGCGAGCGCACAAATGGGCCAAACACTGTGGCTGCAGTGGCCCATGCCGAGCTGAACTCTTCGACGACGACGGCTGCGAGGAACTGGAGATCGAAGTGCTCGAGACCCGGCTGGCGCAAAGCTCATGCCTACAGCGTCCCAGCTCCAAGTCAAGCGTTCAGTCGCGTCGAGATCGCGAGCCTGTCTCCAACGAAGCGTTCAGTCGAGGCAGCAGCAGCAACAGCAGCTCATCTGCGTCGTCGATCGATAGCGAGTCGGACTGCGAGTCGCAAGTCGAGTCGCCGCCGATGCTGCTCCACTTCCTCATGATGTTCTAGGCGTCGACGGCGCAAGGGATGCCCGCTGCACCGGTGAGTGTCTGAGATGACATCGTGCACTTTGAGGAGCGCTCGCGTCGGCAGACAGCTCGTCAGTGAACCACCAGCTCCCATACGTGTTAATTTACGAGCTCAAAGCAAATATATATATGTGAGTGTGTTTTGTCCCCCATCCGATCAGAAAGTGTATCCATCCCGCTCAGCATTGTGAAGCACAGTGGAAGCCGAGATGGCTACATCCACCTGGCACTTTGCTCGGCAGTCACCTTCGATGCCGAGCTGGACGGATGGGACAGGCATCGAGCTGCTCATCTAGCAAGACTACGATAGACGCGGTGATCACTCGCCAGAGACGCTCCCATGGCTGCATTGGGATCTTTGGAGCAGCACCATGCCTGTCTCAAGTGCGCACGAGCGAGCGTAAGCGATCTCGAGCTCGTTATCACTGCCACTCGGTAGAGTAATCGGCGCGTCTCGACTGCAAGGCGATGTTCACGCGGCGAGGATGCGCACGGCAGAGTCTCCTACTTGTCGTTCCATTCGCGAGGCTGGAGTTGCTGCTTTTTCTCACGTCAACGGATTCCCCTTGTCCTCCTGCCATCCGCAACACCCCGGACAAGATGGCTTCAGTGTGTGGTGCTGCGCTCGAGCGGCGTAAAATAGATCCCTTACCGCTGCTCTCGTCTCGCTCTCGCTCTCGCTGGCGGTGGGAAGCCTAAATTTACGCTGGCGCAAGAGAGGAGTATCCTCAGCTCCATGCCGCCTTGTTTCGCTCCCGCAGATCGCTCTTAGCCTCGTGACTTCGGATTCCAGCGCCTAGCACACACACCAGTTTGTCGGGCTGTCACCGCGAGCACAACTCATCACACCACTCCACACGCGCGCAAGGAACTCGCGAGACGTGAAGCGATGCTCGGCGCCAAAGTCGGGTTCTCCGGCAAGCAGCTGCGTAGCGACACGGACCCGCACGGCGCGCTCACGGGATCCGACATGGGCGACAGCGACACGAGCTACAACGCAATCAACATCCGCGACGACGACGACGATGCCAGCAACGGCAACGGCAGCTCTGTGAGCGCGTTCGAAGCGGCGGATCGCCTCGCGCCGTCGTCCACCGGCGGCTCGAAAGTGAACTTTGAGGTCGAGACGCGCCACGCGGACGGCAGCTCGTCGTCGCCTGGAGGGGATGACGCCATGTCGCGAGAGCGCCGCCTGACGATCCGACAGCTCGAGCGCTTCCGCCGCGCGATGGCCAAGCGCTCGCAGCGCGGTTCGCGTGTCGGCAGTCGCTGGGGCAATGGACAGGCTCAGGTGGGGCGAGCGATGCTTGATCCTGGCAGTGTACGAGCTCTCTCGTGATGCTGATGATACTCTTGGCTCCTCTGCTCTGTGGTGGCTGGACAGGGAGGCGACGACGCCGAGTTCGAAAATCTCTTTGGCGACGGAGGGCTTGGACCGTGCAAAGAGGTACGAGGCTGGACGTGTCCATGAGGTATCACCTGCGTCTGTCAATCAACCGCGAAGCGCTGACTCTGTCGCTCGTACCCCTCCGCAGCTCCGCTTCCGGACGTACCCGTGGGCGTACTGGGTCTTCGGCGCGCTCGTGCTCATCGCGACGACGATCTTCGTCGAGCGCGTGCACTCGAACTCGCTCGGCGCGACGGAGAAGTCGAACGAGGACTGGTGGAAGTACCTCGTCGCGTTCATCGTGTACTCGATCGCGGTCGGGCTGATCGCAAACGGCCGCGTCGAGTGCTTCCTCATGAGCAAGGAGCAGAGCCGACTGCTCATCCGCTCGACCAAGCCGCTCTGCCTCTTCGCCAAGCTCCGGCGCGAGCGCTGCGTCGACCGCGACCTGCGCCACATCGTCGACATCCGCGTCGAAGCCTCGGGCGAGTTCAGCGGCGACATCGACACGCGCTACTACAAGATCCACTTTGAGTTCGAGGACGGCACGCACGCCACGGCGCTCGAGCTTCGCTGCAAGAAGCGCACGCTCGAGCGCTGCCGCATCATCAAGGACTTCCTATTCTCCTGCGCTTCGGCGTCCGCCGCCGCTGCGGCTATCGCGAACGCTGCAGCCAGTGCGTCGCCGCCGTCTCCTTCCAGTAAGAACTACATCGTGCCGAGGAAGGAGACACTGCCGTCCGTGCCGAGCTCCTCGCTGCCGCGCAAGCTCACTGCTACCGAAGGACCACAGGCCGCGCGTCAGGGATCCGAGACAATTGTGCCGCTCACGCTTGACAACCTTGGCTAAGACTTCGTCACTGCTGTCCACTGAACCGCTTGGCGTTCTGCTGCTGGACTTGTGCTCGGACTCGGACTCTCGCGCTTCATCACCAGGCTCGACAGACGCAGGAGTCCGCGGCGTCGGGTTAAGAGTGCTTTTATTCTGCTCACGGGCGAAGGTGCCGCCATCACCACTTACTAATTCCTTCTCACTAAAAACCTACGATATCGGATCTATTGCGCCTATTGCTGCTGCTGTTTTTCTTTTCGTCGTGCTAGCTACTCGCTCGTGCTGGTTGCTGGGGTGGCGGCGGTGGATGATAGACAACCTAATTACTTACTTGAGTGTGTATGCGAGGATCCCCTTGATTGCTGCTGCCAGACTCTGTCTCTGTCTCTCTCTCTCTCTCTCTGTTTCTCTTGTCTCTCATCTCGATCCCGAGGCTATGCAGCCTCCTGGAACTCTCTCGGCTCTTTAAACATAATCACAACCGCCGTCACGTTGTCTGTTGACCGCTGCTGGAAGATCGCGTGCTCCACCATCGCCTACAGCCATTCAGGAAGAAACACCAACGGTGAGCACACACACACAAACCATCAAACCACCAAGACCACCACGCAGAAGCTCAGCTCACCTCGACAGCGCGCTGCACGTCCTTCAGCTCAACCATCTTCTGTCGCAGAAAGTCCACGGCGTCCTGGTCCTTGAGCACGTCGAAGAGCCCGTCGCTTGCCAGCAGCAGGAACTCGTCGTCCTCTGTGATCTCCGTGGTCGTCACCTCGGGCGTCGCGATCACGAGCGGACCCTTCAGAATGTCGTTCGGGTTCACCGGCAGCTCCTGCGAGTCGTACTCACTGTGAGGCTTGCTGGCCGCGTCGCCGCTGCCCGCCTCAGCTTTCTTCGGCGGCTCGGGCACTTCGAAGGTCTTGAACGGCGAGTCGCCGAACGCGCGCGAGACCGCGAGCTCGCCCATGATGCGGCCGTGGATCACAAACCCGCCAGTGTCGCGTATCCGCTGCGCTTCGTCAGGCCGACTCGGCTTGTGGTCGTTCGAGAGCCGCACCGCCAGACGCTTGCGGCTCAGCACCGTGCGCGAGTCGCCCACGTTCGCGACAAACATCTGGTTGCCGGCGATGAACACCGTCGTGGCCGTGCTGCCAGCCTGCGGCCGCTCCGACTCGTGCAGGAACTCTTCGTCCGTCTTCTCAAACGCCGAGATGAGGCGCTGGCGGATCATCGCGTGGATCTCCTCCTGCGGCAGCTTCAGCAGCGGGTCGAAGTGCTTCTTCTTGAAGCGGAACTCGTCGATGATGTTGTGGTGCAGCGTGTCGCCCAGGAATGACGACGCCTCGGCGCCGCCGTGGCCGTCGTACACTGCAAAGTACGACTGCGGGTGCAAGCCCAGGCAGCTCAGCGACTCGATGTTCAGGTCCTGGATGATCGTGTGCGCGTCCTCCATGTGCTTGCGCTGCCCCATGCTCGCATGCACGCCGAAGTCGAAGCGGTTCACCGTCACGCACGTCTGCGAGATGAGCAAGTCGTCGCCGATCTCGAGGCGGTACGGCTCGTGGTACGGACCGACGAGCTTCATGAACGTCCCATTCGTCGAGTTCAGGTCGATCAGGTAGAACTTGTGCGTGAGTGCGTCGAACCAGATCGCTGCGTGCTTGCGCGACAACTCCCCGTCGCCCGCGTGGATCTCGTTGTCTGCAGACCGGCCGATACCGGCGCCGTCGGTCGTGATCGTGAACACCGAGCCCTGCAGCTTGCCGCTCAGCGCCGCAAGCTCGAGCGTCTGCTCCGCCTCGTTGTACTCGGTCACCAGGAAGTCCGACTTGCCCGCGCGGAACGCCACGTGCGGGTCCAGCGGCCACTGCATGCGGCCCTCCTCGTCGTCGTCGTCCTCAGCGCTCGGCCCGAGACGCACGAACGTGCCGCTGGAGCTCTCGTCGCAGTTCTGGATGTAGAACCCGCCGTGCGCGTACAGGATCTTCGCGTGCGCGTCCTTCTTCAGCAGCTTGTCTGCCGGGATGCTCGCAGTGTTGAGCTCCGGGTCGCGGCCGATCGAGCCGCCCTGCGTGCCGAAGCGGAAGCTCGTGACCGCGTCTTCGTCCGAGAACGCCGTCATCTTGAGCACCACGTGGCTCCACACGTGCTCCGGGAAGTAGTGGCCCTGGTACTCCGACACGATCATCGCCGCGCTATCGCTGCCGCTCTGGGAGTCCGTCGCCGCCGGATCGTTCTCCGAGCGGGGCTGCTCGCTGCTCATCTCTCCATTATGAGCCACGTCCTGTGGAACTGCAGCGGCGGGCACCAGCAGATCCGCTGGCGTCGCCGGGTCGTCCTTGTTCTGAGCGTCCGGGGTCGCAGCGGACGGGATCACTGGACTCGGAGGCGCGGCCGAGTCGGAAGCTAACGCTGCGCCATTGCTGGTGCTGCTGCCGGCACCGACGACCGAGGCGATGGAGCTCTTGATGAGCGCGGCGCTGTCGCTCTGCACGCGCGACGTGCTGCCGGCGGTGGTGGGCGACGCGCCGCTGCTGCAGCTCGACGTGCTGGAGCGCAGCAGGCGCGTCACGCCCGAGTTGCGGGCGCGGCCGAAGCTCAGCACTTTGCCAGAGTCCGACGAGTCTGCACGCAGCACAAGCACGCACAACAGCACAAGTTAGCACGCACGCAGGCACACAAGCAGGCAGGCTCGGGCTCGTACTCGGCGGGTCGAGGAGCACAGTCGTGGAGCGCCGGCGGTGGAGCTCGAGGTCGTCGTACTTGCGCAGGACACCGCCTGGAGAGCGGCGCGTGGGCACGTGCAGCAGAGCGTTAGAATACGACGAGCAGCAGCAGAGCGAGAGCGAGTGCTGGAGCCACTGCTTGCTGGCGGCGGCGAGCGACGAGGACGGCGGCGGCGCCGGCGGTCGCGCTTGTGACGCTTGCGACGCGCCGGCGCTGTCTCGGCGTCCCCACGCCCCCCACCACCACGATGCTGCCGAGGCATCCGAGCTCTCGCCTGTAGACGCGCACACGCACAGCAGCACACAAGCCATACACGCAACACACGCCCATGGTCGCCCCCCGCAGCACACACAGCATTAATCTCCAGAGATCGACAGCGACAAGTCCGGCAGTCCACATGCACACGCGCCGTGCGGCATCCAGAGAGCGACCGCCAGCGCGTGTCGACGCATCGGGTGCGGCGCAGCTGAGCCACAGATCCATATCCACGCACACACGCGCACACGCACACACGCGTCGCCACACACGCACACAACGCTCAAGCAAGCAAGCAATGACAAGCCACGAGAAGAGGGCTGCAGGCGGGGGGACGCATGTGCTGCGCCGACTCACGCAGAGAGAGAGAGGGAGGGAGGCGTGCGTACCGTACTGTCCGTCGTTCATCTTGAGCGTCTGCACCTGCTCGCCCGCTACGTCCGCCATGGTGGTCGCTGGCGTCTGCCGGAGTTCTGGCGCTCGTGCTCGTGCTCGTACCTGCGCGTGTGCGTGCGTCGCTGCAAACAAGCAAGTCTCGCTCGCGGGGCTTGCGGGGCTTGCGGGGCTTGCTTGTGTCTGCCGCGCTCGCTTGCTTGAGGCTGTGAGCCTTGGCTTCTCTTCGCTCGGGCGCTGGGATTGACGACGCTCTCTGCCGCGAGCGAACATCGCGCCCCGCGAAAACGAATAAAACGGTACCGCTATACACAGAAAACACGCGTAAAATGCATTCGCAACAGCCTCTCTCTTGAGGTTGCACAATTTACCAGTCGCAAATGGATAAACATCGGATTAAATCGCGAATGTGACCGACTTTGAGAGGTCTTGTTTGAGACGGAGAGCGCAAAACACTTTTTTTGACGCCTCTCTCTGCCGCGCGCATCTTCATTCTCGCAAAAGGCAGCATTTTTCGCGCTCTTTGGATGTGGACGCTTCAAAACGCTTTGGAGCGAAGACAGCCCGAAAAAGGGGATTTCCCTATCCCCCCAAAGTGGTTTATCGCAAAAGAAAGACCACTTTCCTTTCTGACATGGCTTCGCTCTCGCACCACATGGCTGCACAAATTTGGGGGGAACGAACGGCACGCGTGCTGCTTGTGGGCGACATGCATTAAACTGGGAAGCTCGATTTATGCTAGCGCGATCCGATGGGAGATCCACTGCAAGCAAGCCGGTGCTCGATGCCGCCTTTACCGTGTACTGTTCCGACTTTGCCGTCGAGTCTGATGGACTCATACTTTTCTGACGAGCAAATCTAGCCAGCTACAGACAGAAGTCACACTTCGCTGCGCTTTTGTTGCTGCTGGGAAGCGCGCGCAGGCGGCACTGGTGCATGCGACATCGACGTTGCCGACGCGTGTTACATTTGCTTTGCCTCCAGATGACGCGGGTGGCGACTGCACACTGGTGCTTCTTCGCGAACAGCAGCGATGCAGAAACCGAGCGCTTCACCACGTCCGCGTCCAGCAGCAGCAACAGAAACAGCAGCAACACACGCACGCAGGCTCGTTCGAACGCGAGAAAAAGCGCGGGATGAACACAGGAACTGTCAGGGGTTCTCGAAAGAAACACTTTCTCCTGCTGCGAACAAAGCTTTTATTTGACAGAAATGGCTTTCGTCTATTTTGTCTGGAAAAAAGAGCTTTGTGCAACCGAGGACATGCTGCAACATTCGCGGCATGGATGGAGAAGCGCGCCTGCATCCCGTGAACTCTTTGGCGAGCCCAAGCGCACGCGTCACGCGACCCTCATCCACGTACAGCTCTCCTCTCCGATCGTCGCTGACGTGTGTGCCGTAGAGGCTGATCTTGGCGCAACATCGGAGCTCGCTCTTTCTTCCAATATGTCCGTTCTGTTCCTCTTTATATAATAAGACCTGTCTCGGTCTTCGGAACTGGGCGCACGCATCGCTCTCACGCACAAGCACATCGATATATCTGACAACCATCCACCTAATATCTCTCTATCACACCACGCACCCCAAAACAGCCCAGCCTCCTCGGCGCTTCGCTCACACCTCGTAGCTGCTGTTGCTCGAGAACGACGCGCCAAAATCGCCGTCGTCGTCGTCGTCGAAACCGTAGGCGCCGTCGATAATGTCATCGTCGTCGCGATCCGAGTCGTCGTCGTCCGAGCTTGAGAACGAGCTCGCACCAGGCGCCGGCCCGTGGTCGTCCTGGAACGACGGCGTGCCGGTGCTCGGCGCGATGTCGCTCGAGAACGAGTTGCCGCTATAGCCCTCGTCGTCGCTGTCGCTATCGCTGTCGCTGTCGCTGTGGACGTCGAGTACGGCGCTCCCGGTCCCAGCCGAGTCTTCCGCGACGCCGACGTCGCTGAACACGGTGCTGTTGAAGCGGGGAGCGTTTGCCTCGACGCCGCTCACCTCGCTGTACTCGCTGAACTCGCTCGCGGCCGTGGTCCGGCTGAACTCAGAGAAGTGCGTCGAGTACTCACGGTAGCTCGACGCGCTCGCGCTGCGGTCGTGCAGCCCGCTCGAAACCTCGGAGCTCTCGTAGTCGTTGCCGACAATGTCCGCGTCGTCCTCGTCCTCGTCGTCCTCGAAGGCAGCAGTCTCGCCGACCGAGAAGACCACGGAGACCGCGTCCGACTGACCGCGGCTGCGCGTGTCCGGGGCGTTCCACTCGCTCACGCTCGGCATGTCGAACGTTGACTGCGAGTCGAACGAGCTCGAGCCGATGTCGTCGTCGTCGCCGCTGTCCGATCCCGAGTCGCTGCCGGACACATCATTCTGGGCCGTGGACATCAGCTCGGTCGGGTACAGCTCGCTCAGTGTCGTGCCGTTCGGGTCGTAGAAGACCGACCCGGACGAGTCCTGGCCGCGCGACGATGAGGACGAGTTTGCCTGGCTCGGGTAGTGCCCGCTCGCGCCGCCCTGGAACGACTCCGTGTACCCGCCGCCGGCCATCGCGATGTCGCTCAGCGGCGTCAGCACGTCGAAGTTCGGGTCGTTCAGGTCGATCGGGTCGCAGATCGAGTCGCCGATGTGGTTCAGGTTGTCCTCGCTCCGGTTCCGTCCGCGTGCTGGCGGTCCGCGCGCTGTCCCCGCAGTCACAGCCGCGCCAGCGCCGCCGGCAGCCGCGTACGCGTCGTAGCCGCCGCCCTGTCCTCCTGCTCTCGACGGCGAGAGCTGCTGGTACTGCCCGCGACTCGTGCGGGCTGCGGTCGGCGGCGGCGCCGTGCGCTGCGACTCGAACTCACGCTTGATCTCCTGCTGCCGCCGCGACGTTTTCACGTACACGAAGATCGCGCCAGCGAGCACCGTGCCGACCACGCCGGCGACGATGATCGCGAGCGTGACGGAGCTGCTGCTCGAGCCTTTTGCCTTGGACGTCGTGTCGGCGTCCACAGGCGCGTCGGTCTTTGAGACGCTCGGCAGCACCGCAGAGGTGGACTCGACCACTGGCGGCGTCGATGAGGGCGTCGGCGTCGGCGCCGGGCTCGGACTCGGGCTACCGCTCTCGCTGGGAGTGACTCTTGGACTCGGACTTGGACTCGGCGACGAAGACTCTGGCGCCGATGTGGGTGTCGCTGTGAGCATCATCGATGGTGACGGCGTCAGTCGCGGCGTCTGCGTCGTCGACACCGGAGTCTCCGTTGGCTCTGGCGCCTCCGTCGGCTCTGGCGTCGCTGGAGGCGCGGTCGTCACAGGAGGCGGGCGAGTCGTCGCGGGCGGCGCAGTTGTCGCTGGAGGCGGTCGTGTCGTTGCTGGTGGGCTCGTTGTCGCAGGCGGTGGACGCGTCGTCACTGGTGGCGGTGGACTCGTCGTAGCTGGCGGCGGACGAGTTGTCGCTGGCGGACTCGTTGTCGTCGGCGGCGGTCGAGTCGTCACTGGCGGCGGCGGCGCTGTCGTTGTCGGCGCCTGGGTCGTTGCTGACGGTCGTGGGGTCGGCGCCGGTGTTGGCGCCGGTGTCGCGGTTGGCGTTGACGACGCGCTAGCTGGTGGCCGGGAAGTCGGTGGCGGTGGAGTCACCGTTGTATTCGACACACCGCCGTTATTGTTCCCGCCTCCGCCGGCACCGGCGCCGGAGCCTGTACTCGTCTGCGCGTCGCAGCCCTGAAGCCACAGCGAGTTCGCGCACGCGAGCATCGCTACCACGACCACGAGCAGCAGTCGCGACTGCCGATCGCCGCTGCGTCCGCATCTCCGCCGCCGCCGCCGCCGCTGCTGATCTCGCTGTCTCGCCGTCGCGTCCATTCCGACGAGCTCTCGCAAATGTCCTGCACCTGCTATCGAATTCCTCGTCGGCGTCGCGGACGAGCCGGGTCGTCGTGCCCTGAAAGCGAGTGTCGTGTCCAGCGTGGCGCGCTACGTGGGCCATGCACTAACCTACACACGCTCGTGCCGGATGCCGTCAGTCGCTTCGGACGCGCGGGTGGGGTAGTTGGTACGGCGCTGCTGGGGCTCGTAGTGCACGCTCGTCGATGCGTCGAATGGCTCTCGATTAACGCGAATGAGGAGCTCCTCGGAGCCACCGGGCGCCCCGTCCCCGCAGTGGACAGTGTTGCGCCCGAGTGCGTGGGCGAGAGATCCGGAGGAGCACACATGGCGCTGGGTGGGTGGGCGTGGACAGATGTAAAAGACCAACGCGCGCGCTTCTGCCCTTGCGGCTGCTGCCGCGAGCTGACTCTTCTCTCGAGCACAATGCTGCTTTCTGACAACAGCATTTGAACTCGCATCGCTTTTTCAAATTCGACGCACGTCGGGTTTCCAAAATCCGCCCACACAAACCTGGTTTTTGGTGAAAGCTGTCTTTTGCCAAAGGTCGGTGAAATATTTCTTAAAATGGATTTGAGACGATTGCTCCATCAGAGGGGTTTCTATTATCGCGAGGGTTTCTTCAATGTGCAGCGATCAGGTCCACTGATAAACTCAGAATTAGTTACTCTTCTCGACGACAATATTCCTGACTCGATGCTCGCATACCTGTCGGATGCGGAAGATCGTGTTGGCAGCACCATGTGCGTTCCATCCTTGACAGCCGATACCCATTTTGTTGGTGACAGGGAAATTCATTGGAGGGCGATGTATATTCTCAGCAATAGGTTCACACTTTGGAGGACGTATTCTATCGTGACATTGGCATTTGGTACCAGTGTAGTAGGACATGCAGACAGGGGGAAATCTCATATTCGCACAGATACTGCCCTGTAATTCGTTAAGTGCCTGTCCCGTCGGACAGCTGGAAGTCAGTAAGTTTGGTCCTTTTATTCGGACTTCCTCGAGACAGCCGTGGACCAACTGTTTTGTCTTGATTGTGGATCGATACAGCAGGATGGCCTATCTTACGCCAGTTTCGCGTGTACTAATCAAAGACGGAATGATGGCTCCTGCTTGGGTAAACTGGACTGGAGATGCAAGCGACGTGTCACTGTCGTTTGATGTGAGTCCAACCACATCACAGGAAATGTTCCACAGGACTTCAAGTAAGGTCCTTTGGGCTAAAGCTCGAAATAAATATTTCTCCACGTCGAGACTACGATTCCTCCAAGTCGCACAAGCGTGCAAGCCATGTTTGATAAACTGTTGTATATACTCCCCCAAGTTGTCACAAATTGTGCAACTGTCTCTCTCTCCGGCCTCTTCTCTACCGAAACTACCCAAACAGAGTACATCTGGAATCTGGCGACTCCAGATATCCAGTACTCCATATGACCATCCTCCCATATATAGTCTGGAAATAGGTCTCGAGCAAAACCAGCTATATATATCATATTTAGAGTGTGCACGAGTGTGCGAGAGTGAAAAGAATGTGTCTGTCAGTAGTCAGCGTCCCGCTACACAAAGGTCTGCGAATGTATCCTGTTGTGTGGCCATCCCCACCTAGATCCAGCTAAGCCAGGCGTGCAAGCTGTCGATCCCAGACCCCGCACGGCCGAGGTAGCCCGCAGTCGATCGCAGTGGCTACAGGAGTCAAAGGGCTCTCCTGTGTGTGAAGCCTACTCGGAGACTTCTCCCCAGATACCCAAACCCCGTGTGAGTTTGATTTCATTTATACATATGTCTGTGTGTGTGTCTGTGTTTGCCTACCATCCAGTGAATAAACACATCAGGGTTGTCCCGAGTGAGTCTGGAGAGTTGGCTATGTGTCCGACCAGCTGAGCATCTAATCAGTGAGATCCACACGAACGATAAATTGTACCCAGTGTGAGGGATTGATAAGAGGTTTGTATTCAAATGCAACTTTGTAAAGCTGTATGTTCTCCACCCCTTAATCTTTTTCGAGCCGAGTATAGATCTACCCGCCTACCATTGGGCAATGAGGAGGAACAAGGGGAATAATATCCTTGAAAGAGTGTGGATACTGAGCTCTTGAATCCTTTCATGCGCGCGAATTTAGAGTTTTGGAGTTGCTTGGCAGACAAATATTTGTTCACTGAGGTAAAGATTTCAAACATAGAAAGTGGTGTACAGTGCTGGCCAAAGCTGTGAGGACACCCAAAAATTTGCGAAAACTTTGTCATTTTTTTTGCTTCGAGACTGAAACGTTGTGGAAACACTCTAATTCAAAAATGATTCAGGAGGGCGTTTTCGGTTTGTTCGGCGGC